>JAKSZP010010588.1:0-223219 GCA_022478985.1 Massospora cicadina
AACCCCTTTTTTGCACTCGTCAATCAGTTGATCCCCCTTTTTTGCTAACCATGGCTTTAACCTGTTTTTTTAACATGGAGCCCAGCTGGGGTTTCCCAAAGTGGAAGCGGTGCTGGACTTTGCTAAATCTCAAGAAGGTCCATAAAGGGGTTTCCCGGGTTTGGAGGCGGCTATGCTGGTTTAAAAAGGAGAATGCCAATGGGGGCCCCAAAAGTGGGCCCAATAGGGGGAAAATTTCCGTGATGTTGATGCCCCAGCACCCCTATCAAGCAGCCATGCAAAAGCTGGGTCCAAAGGGGAGTTGGTCCTTCCTTAAATTAGGGGTGGCCCTGCCTCATACCAGTTGGATCTTCCCTCCGCTTTCCATATCTTCTCCGTTTTTTTCATGAAAAAAAATTGACATTTTTTAAACCCCTCCTCTGTTCCCCCAGGCTTGTCTTGTGGATGGGGCACTGGAATGGGAAGTGGAGGAAAAAAGGGCCTCCCCCCGGGGTTTAAAGCGACGCCTTGAGTATCTGGTACCCCGGGAAAAGGGGGTTTGAACAGCAGAAAACAGTTGGGTCCCAAACTGGTTGGGAACCATCCCAAAGACCTGATCAAAATTTTTTAAATCATTTTCCTGAGGCTGCAGGATCCCCACCCTTAAACTGGCCGTTGCTGCTATGAAGTTGCCACCAGCACATAAGAACTTCTCCTTAGCAAACCCCCCTGGGGGGGGGGCCCCAAGAAGGAGGAGAGGGTAATGTCATGGCGGAATTTTGTGGGAAACCCATATGCTAAAACAAGGCTGAGCGACAGGAGGCCAAGAAGGTGAAGCTTTAGGCTCTTCCTGACCTGAAACACACCTAGATCAACGCTGGGTGCAAGCCAAGCATGCCCAGGTTGATACTATTGGGGTGCAAAACGCCCAGCCTCTGATCTGGCCCAGGCACTAAAACAAACGATTTACATTATGAACAAGATGGTTTGATTCACTTGATTGAGAGCAAGGGGTTCGAGTCCCGCTCAAGTTATGAAATTTTGAGCTCAGGTAAAATATGGCTTCAATCAATTACTTGAGTGAAGGCACTTTTGGTGTATTTTACTAAAACGGATGGAAGCATCTGTTTATTGGAGCGTCAAGGCTTGGCGCACTTCCGCAGAATCTGAATTTCCCCAGCCCACCTTAAATATGTTTTGCGACCAACATTCCTTGTTGGTCGACTTTCTTAAATAAAATACCCGTTTTTTTACGTTTTACTTATGGTTCCTTGGGCTAACTTGGTGCTGGACCTCTTCAGGGAGGTCTCCAACTATGTGGGCCACTACCTTCTATCACAATTTACTAAACTCCCAGGTGCTCCTTGGGCCGCCCAGGTCCCCTCCAGATCAGGCACCCAAGCCCCCTGACGCCAAGTTACACTTGATTATGGACTCCCCTCTGGGGTCCACTCAAGCTGTTATGTTCCTCACTTACCTGGTACTATATGTTGCGCTCTACACCCTTGCCTGGGGTACCTTTTGCACAGGCACCATTTGAGGTGTCTTCTTTCCTTTTTCTAATGGCTAGTTCCCTAGCAATGTGGGTTTGCATCCCACATCACCTTGCTGGGAACGAGAGAGTTACAGATACTCTCTTGACATTAAGCCCATCATTTGCTGGGATATGGCTCCAATGCCACAATGGGCTCCAGCCTTACGTGGGTTTAGCGGCCTCTCTAGGGCTCCTAAGAACCTCACCAACAGATGTAGGAGATTGGCTAACAAACCATCCAGTCCACCGCCTCAAACCTTCATCAAGTTTTTACTGAAATCAGGCTCTCCTTACACTTAAGAGGGCAGGAGTATGGGGGTACCACGCCTTCCCTTATAAAAGGAGTGGCCCTGGGATCAACCCCCGGCATCACACCCTGGTCCACAATGGGATGATTGTTATCTCCCACCTCCACCCTTTGGACAGACCCCAATGCGGCCTCATCTCCTTAAACTTTTACCCCCGCTGTGAATGTGATCTCAAGGCGCTCTGGAAGGAAGTTACCCATCCTGTTCTCTCAGCAAAAGTGTCAAATACACTGTGGCGTGTTCTACACTGCTCATACAGGACATTGGATCGAACTGGTCCCACCTTCCAGCACAAGGGTTGTCCACGATGTGCAGAGCTGACAGACACCCACCTCCACCGCTTCTTTACTTGCCCCCTCATAACCCCTTTCTGGAGCAAGGTCTGCGAACTCCTGCGAGCAGAACCCTGGGTGCGCACCCTGTTCAGGACTTCATGTTCAACCTCTCACTCCCCACTTGTTCTCAATCATTAAGGGTCCTGGCATTTGGTGTAGTAATATGGACTATTCATAGTTAATATCTTTGCGCCGCTTTGACTCCACTCTGTGGACGCTGCCTCATATTATCACCCACTTTCAGGTTCACTTTGTGATGGCTCTGAGAGTATTTACCATGTTGCCATGGGCCAATAGGTCAGTTTGAGTGGACACCTGGCTCTGTCAAAGCTTTCCCCACCCTTTCTCGACACCTCTGCTTACCCCTGCCTTCACCTCAAGCTCTTAGGAGCTCAGGCGTGATTAAAGAAGATTGGTGTATCCCCCTTTAGGTTTGGACCACCTAGTGCTAAAACAGATCTACATTAATCTTTAAGGTATAGTTGGGCACCAAGGATTGGGCTAGATTAAAGCCAAGGCCTTTTGAGCTGCATATCAGTTGTTTTTTATTAGATGTAGTGGACTTGCTCCTTCCAATAGTGGACAAAGGCGCTGGGTAATACCAACCAGGTAATAGTCCACAACCCTGAAAGCACTCATAGAGGGCTCTGAATGTCCGCATACCACTATGGTGGGGTTCAATTAAACCTTGGAGAAGGGTTAAGAGGATACTCAACCCTAAAAGTTCTCCTTGAAAAGTAGAATGAGAGAGAAGGGATTCCATAATTGAGTAAGTTAAGTCTCTTGGATCAGAGAAAAGGTGTTCCTCATAGTTTATTTAGTAAAATATAAAAAATTGAAAGGGTTTTCAAAGATAATTTTATTGAGCAGAAACTGTGGAGAACACAGAATTGAGAGATGAAATCTGCATAATTTTTATTTGTAAGGGTCATGAATAATTTCCAAGAGTTGTTTAAGCCCTATGAAATTATTTATGTTGCAACTGTTGTGCTCAGGTGATTTGAAATTTTTTAATAAATTGCTATAGAGCTTAAGAACTTTAAATAGGTATCAATGAATAATTGTGCTTAAGGAGTTTTCAATTGCAATAATTAGGTGCAGATGCCAGATCAGTAGGCCTATTTATAATCCTGAGCTTCAGGTTTCAAGCAAGTAAGATTTCTGGGGGAAGGAATTTGGCTAATTTAAATTTCTTTATATACTTTAGTTTCTGAATTCAAAACAGTTGAATTACTTCTTTGTTTAAAGATTCCACTATTTTACAATCCCTATAAAAAGGGTTCCCTTGATTCCTGTTGCTTTTTCCTCTCTCATTGCAATCACTTTTGCAACTTATTCAATTAAAGTCTGATTCTAGTTTGATAATCTCACAGAGGAGATTAGTCTGCGCCCATGTCAGGGAGCAGTTGGGCAAGTAAGGTAAGAGGAGCAGGTGGTAGGCCCGCAGCCTCAAACGTTCGAAAATGCGCCAGAGAAACTGGCAGAATAGAAAAAAATAAAAAACTGGCGGTCACTATTTCCCCAGAAATCCTCGCTTGGCAAGCGTGATGCAAACAGTACATCAACACGCCGCACTTTCAACCACTCTCATCAGTGGAATACGGAGTCTGGGTGTTCCTGGACATCCAACAAACAGCTCTATGGGAAAAAATTTTTGGGGATGTGCACACTTTTTTCCTGACTGTGGTGTACATCGCACCTCACTCCATGTCATGTGGTTGGCTGGACCTCGGTTTCAAAAACAAGGAGGCAGCAGATGAAGCTGCTGTGGTGCGTGTAGTGATTGACCTCCCCGAAGGGCAACAGGTCATTGAAACCAAACGCACCAGATGGACAAAAACCAACCAAATTTTCCTCATGTTTGACTTTTTGCCTACTACGATCAAACGTGCCATTTTGGAGCAGCACCTGAAAGATGGTCTCACCATGTACATCAAAATACAATCTTTTGAGATGCAACACTTTATGCTGATGCCACACCTGTGCACTGGCAAAGCCATTGCAGTTCTGACCCCAACCGAGGAGATCACAAAGGACCTAACCCAGATCCTGCACTCCACATATATCAAAATTGAAGGGCATACCACCCACCCTTTCCGGGTAACCATGGACAGCGCACCCCCCATTGCACCCACTGTGATGCGTTTGGCCATAAGGCACACGCATGCCCCACCAAGGAGGGCATCACATTACAAGAGCACCCCTCAGCGGCCATGGCCAGCGGAGAGGCGCACTACAAACCAACCACCAGCACCAAAGAGGCTTTCTCATGGGGAGCACAAGGCTGCTACCTACTGGTAAAACCTATCTCCCCTCAAGAGCAGAAGAAGGCCAAACAGGCCCGCAGGGCCCGGCCAAGGAAGCGGCCAAAGTCACCTCCACTATCCCACACTCCCAATGCCAGGAGGACATCGAAACCTTTGTGGTGGAAGCAACTTGGGAATCCATCAACCAATCAGATTGGGAAGCCCAGGCTGATTAGGCCACCCAATCTGAGGATCCAATGGGTGACTCAATCTCACTGACCTTTGCAACCAAGCCCCAGTTGAAACCAACTTGGTTTCCAACCTACCTGAAAAAAATTTTTTGACCCAAACGCTGGTGCACCGAGCTCATCTGTACCACAAAAAATTTGTTCAACTTCGGGGAAACAAAAAGCAAAGGCAAAAGCCAATGTGAACCTTTCTGCTAAAATTAACAAAACCATTGATAGAGTTGCTGCAAACACCCATGCTGCCGTGAAGGCCCGTGGGGATCTAGAGGAGGCTAGTGGGCTCGGGTGCCCACCCCTTTGCACCTAAGGTGCGATGGGGGAAACCTTCACTTTAGGGATGTTGAATATCGCCAGAATCAAGGCCTCGCCATCCCAGGCTAGGAAACTGAGTTTTTTACAAAAAAATTCACCCATGGATATCCTGGCCATCCAGGAGTCCCACTGTCCATGAGGTTCCAAGGATGCTTGGAAAACCATGCTCCTCCCTTCCCTATCCTTTTGGTCAGAGCACTGTGGGGTGCTAGTTCAGAAAAACAATTTTTTTTAAATTTTTATCATTGGAATCCTTTCTCAATGGCTGAGTCCTTGTTGTCACTTTCTCATGGGCCAACGTGGCACATGCTATCATCAACAACTATTCCCCAACCTGTGCACAATAGCGTCAGGAATTTTTCTTGTCAGTCAAATCCCTCCCGTTACCCCCAGACCCTTTTATAGTCAGTGACATGAACTGTTGGCTAAACACACCCACGGACCATTGGCCTTCCTCCTCCCACGCCCCCCAGGGTCACGTAGAACTTCGCGTTATAAAGGCCACCCTTGGGTTAATAGATGTGCTGCCATGGCAAGCCCCGCTGCTTGAAAACATGATGCGCCCCCACGTCCACAACAGCCAATTAAGGTCCATGACCCGCATCAACCTTATCCTCACGCTGGCGAAATTTAAATCTCACATTTCCCACTTCCAAACAACAAAAATTGAATTCTCTAACCACCAGCTGGTCTTGATAACCTACCACTTACCTGTCACAGTGGCTAAGGCCCCACATTGGTGCAAACTCCGCCCTCCCAAACTTGCATTACCAGGATTTTCCACTTGGGTGGAATCAGCAACTTTGGCAAAAGAGTTTGTTGCACCGTTTTGCGCGGACCCCATTTCCACATGGTCAGCCTTCAAAAAGAGTACCATCTGCCACTCTTGCCACCTCTCCTCCCGACGCTCATGAGCCACATCAGCCGTCATTTTGCGCGCTCTGGCAGAGTTGGCACACCTGGAGTCCAACATCCCAGCCACAGGCTACAGCCCTGCATGGGGCTGGAAGTGGGCGGAGGCAGCCACCCACCTCAACGTGCTCAAAAGGCAACAAAAACATTGGGTTTGTGTTCAGTACAGGGCCAAACGCATTACAGAGGGCGACAAGTGCACCGCATATTTTTTAAAAATTCTTTGCACCACGCCAGAGCATGGCCTGCTCACAGGTGCGGAGATCAGATGATTCCGTCGCAGATACGCAAGCTGAAGTGGCAATTGAAATATAAAAGTATTACTCTGAGTTATACCAATCTGATCAATTCAGCCAGCCAAAGTGGCAAAATTTTTTGACCAAACCCATATCTGTACTGTTTCCTGATACCCAGAATTAATGAATTTGATTACTCCAAATGAACTCTGGACAGCCATCCGCGGTGCACCAAATCGGAAATGCCCAGGCCCAGATGGCATTCCATATGAATTCTACAAAAAGTACTTCAAATATATATCCCCACTGCTGCTTGCCTCCATTAACCATAGCCTTCTAGAAACGCGCCTCCTACCAGGAGGAGAGGCCTTCACCATCATACTCTTCAAGAAAGGGGACAAGCTAGACTTAGCCAACTGGCGCCCCATTTCTTTAACTAACATGAATACAAAAATTTTAACTAAAATCATGGCTAACCGTTTAGGGATTGTAGCATCTGCCACCATCTCCCCAGAACAATTCGGTTTCATCCCCAGAAGGTCGATTTGGGACAACGTGCACTCTGTGGCTAATGCATGCCAGTCCATAGCCTCTGGGCACTTGTATTCTTGGACCAACAGAAGGCCTATGATAGATTAAACTGGGAATACCTCAGGGCCTGCCTCCATAAATTCCGCTTACCCCCTCGCTTCATTAACTGGGTAATGCTGCTCACAGAATCTGCAACAATGGCAGTGCATGGCCCTGGCTTCCTAACGGAAGTAGTCCACCCTCAAAGGGGCTTACGACAAGGGGACCCCCTTAGCCCACTCTTATACAACTTCAGCCTTGACCCACTACTTCGAAACGTGAATGACCACCTCACTGGGGTCCATGTACCAGGCCAAGCCCCAGTCAAGATGATGGCGTTTATAGATGACTGTGTGGTTGGGGTGTCTAATAATAAAGACGCACGCGCTCTTTAAGCTCTAATCCAGGAGTATTCCCAGGTAAGTAATGCTGCACTGAATGCTTCCAAAACTGAAATCATCCTCCTTGGTCAGTATCAAACCTGCTGGGCCCCAGCGACCAGTGCCCACCCAGACCATCTGCTCACACACGTGCTCGCCCTCCCTGCTCACCCCACTAGTGCTCCCCTTTGTGCCACGCCCTACCATAGGGCCTGTCCGCCATCTGGGTGTGTGGGTGGAGGCAGGCGGGTACGCATCAGCAGTAATGGAAAGTCATATTCTAGACAACGTGATGAAGCGCATCGCCTCTCTCAGAGCCCACCCTACTTCCCTTACTAGCAGGGTTGTTTTAGCCAACTCTATGCTCCTCTCCAAAGTCTGGTTTGGAGCCCACTCCCTCCCCTTCTCCCCAGGCTTTTTCAAATCCTTGTACGCCTTGCTGCAAGGATGGCTTTGGTCAGGCCGCCCTCCACCAGTATGGCTAGAGGTCATGTTTGTTCCTCATCATCATGGTGGCATGGGCCTGCTTAACTTCAAAGCCCATGCTGCCAAGATCCTGGGCACCTGGATTGTGGCCATCACCGCCCCTACGCTCCCCTCCCAACACTGGTCCCGCGCGGCCTGCTCCAACTTCTCCCGCGCCTTGGGCCTTAACAATCCATTGAACCCCCACTCCTTGATGAAATACCTGGCTTCCCACCCATCGGCCACAGGTCCTCACGGTACTAAAACCCACTACAAACGAATCCTCCTCTCCATGCGGAGCGCTGAGTGGAGAATTAATATTAGCAGACACACAGCCCAGAGAGGCCGCACCTCTCCTCAGTTCACACAAGAGGTACAGGGGCTACCCATTTAAGATGGCGTGATCCCCACACGGCCCCATGTCCTATCCAGGGTGGACTACCTGGACATGATGGACATCCCTTACTCCATTGAGACTCAAAAGACTATTTGAAAATACGCACACCATCCTCTGTTGCAGCCTCAGATATGTTCCCATGTGTGGCACTGCCTCAGGCAGGTGTACCGTATAGCTGAGCGCTCTAACACTTTACACTCATCCTGCGTCGTGTGTGGCCAGTATGGAACGCTGTTCCACTGCATGGAGAAGTGTCCTACCTCTAAAGTGATATGGCGCGAAGCTCAACGTCTGTTTGGCCAGGATCAAACACATCCCTTCAGTCTGTCAAGAGATATGTTTGCTTTATCAATGGCCTCCCCCTTCCACCCTCCCTTCATGCTCTGGTGGTTGCAATCGCCATGTGGACTATCCACACGATTGTCTTGGATGCCATCTCAGGCTCCATCCCCACCCTCCCAGAAGCTGTCCACAGATTCCGGTCTCATTTGGTGGACCACTTTCAGGCGTGGATGTTTGGATACCTCCTACCGCGTCACTGACAGCTTGTCTCCTCCTGGTTCCCAGTTTGGTTCATCAAATCAGACCCTTTCCTCCACACGTGTTCAATTGTGGCTATGGCCCCTTCACACGTTCCCTCCCCCTCCCCATAGTGGCGTTCCCGCTGGCAACAAGAGATAGCATCGCTTCTCTGGGGTGCCTTCTCTGTTACTAATTTTGTTTTTGGGGGTCAAATTTAGAAGTGTCCATCCCATGGTCGGCCTTCCTCGCAATAAATTTAAAATTGATTCCTGTTGCTAAAGTGATCTGGCATCAATATCAGATCGCTTAATTTAATACTCCAGATTAAAGATTTTGGATCCATCAGATCTCTCCAAGGCATATAGTGGCCTTCATTTAATAATCAATTTGATGCCAACTCATGGGGTTTTATCTAAAATAAAATTAACATTATTTTCTTTGTCAGTATTATCTGCGGAAAATCAAGTGTGATGCTCAGGATTATCTGGTACTCTCACATCAGATGGCCTAAACTTAAACACATAGATCAGCTAATTAACTAGCTCAATCAACAAGTATAGAGGGGCGTGTTTATAGTTTAATAGAATGAAGACAACTATATTGTACAACCAAGTTATATTTATATGATTGGTACTAACTCAGTTCCTTTCAGATTAGCTTCTAGTTACAATAAATAATATAAATGGTTGGGCATTAGATTGATCGCCTGAGACTATAAAGCAACCTTGGCAAACTTTCTTGGGCGCTTTATGTCCCATAATCAAAAATTAAGCTTTGCTAAATCTTTTTAGTCTAAACTATCACTTGGATAAAGATAACCATGATCCTCAACACTAATTTAATTTTGGAAAAATAAACATTAGCTCTGATTTCAACAAGTATAAATTTATCCAAACTGTTTTATAATGACCTTGAGGAAGTCCAAAGCAATTTGATTAAAACCCATAGTATATAGTTTTGTGATAATTTTATTGAAATTATTAAGTCAATAACAAGCTTTTCTTTTCCTGTAATATTAACATTAGTTACTATTATTTGATTTAATCAGTATTTTTTGTAAAAATACAAGAGAAATGGGTGACTTTAACAAATCTCATTATAACTGGGTGAAAGCTGTCTAGGCAATGGACAAAACTTTGCGCCAAAGGGAAAGAAACGCTAGGAAGGGGGATTGGGAAACATGGCTGCCAAAAAAACAAACTGATGCACCACCCAGGTTTGTGAATTTTACCACAAAACATAATCGATACATGGAAATCCAATATAATCAACCCCTATCAAAGGCAGAGGATGGGCTCCAACTCTACCTTGGGGTCAAGTGTTCAAATCTGTGGGAGAAAGTGAGCGAGGCACAGGCCTCACTCTTCCCCTATGTGGTGCATGTTACCATTTATGCAATCCAAGGCAGTTGGATCAATTTGGGCTTTGAGACCAAAGAAGATGCAGACGCTACCGCAAAAGTCTGAGTTGAAGTTTTCCTCCCCAAGTGCAAACAAATTGTGCTCACCATGCTCACCAGATGGAACAAAGTGAACATTTTGTTCATCTCTTTTGACTCACTCCCTACCACTCTTCCTCACAAGTAAATCAAGGAGTAGCTCTGAGCTGTACTTACCAACTATGGAGAAATTAAACAACTTGAATTACAGCGGTTTCACTTGATGCTGAACCTGTGCACAGGAAAGGCAATCCTCATGATCCACCTGCCCCCTGAAGTGGCTGCAGACCTCACAAGAATCCCACGCATAGCAGCATTTCACCTCCCAGATGGGAGGGTGTCAAAGCCATTACACATCACATCAGAATGTGCACCGCCTATTTGCAACCACTGCACAGCATTGGGGCACAAGGAACATGCATGCCCCGTGAAGGAGGGCATCATGGCCCCAGACTTCTGTGACAACGCTATGGACAAAGATGACATGGAATTCATCAATATAACTGACGCCAACAACGCCTTCTAATGGGGAGAGGATGAGCACTACCTCCTCATAGACCCAGTAACACCCAAAGCACACAAATGCAGAAGGCCTGCAAGTGGGAAGCGGCTAAGGCTGTATCACTTGTGGCCTCCTCCATTGACCCTGGCAAAAATTAGGAGGACATAGAGGAAATCAGCTGAGCCAACCAATCAGAACAGACTGCCCAAGCTGAGGAGGAGATGGAGTAAATTATCCGAGCTACCCAATCAGAGAATTACGCCCAAAATGAAAATTTTCTCAAGAATGTGATTAAATCACCAAAAGGTATCGATCAAGCAAACTTAGCAGAACAATTCAGCTCCACTATGGGCGAAAAAGCGGGACCCAATTCTCCAAATTCACACCCAAAACTACCAAAACAAATCAGCGCACTGCACTGGACCATCATGAGTTACAAGTGGGAAAATCTGCTGCAAATCCTAAAAACTGCAATACCTGTAAGAAATTGACACAGGGTATGGGATTGGACAATGTCACAGAATATACTGGCCCAGAAACATGGAGCAGGGATAGCAAAAAGGGCGTTGGGTGTGGGCTGGGCGGCCCTCCCAACTGCTCCAAGGCGCCATGGGCACCTCAGTGACAATAGAAATGCTAAACATTGTGGGATCCAGGGCTCATGCATTTCAATCCAAAAAGCTGGACTTCCTGCAAAACCCCCTTTAGATATCTTGGCCATCCAAGAAACCCAATGCCTATAGGGGGAAGAGGGATCCTGGTTAGCCAGGGTCTCACCATCCCTATTGGTATGGACGTTACACTTTGGGGTGGTCGTCCAAAATAAAAAATCATGAACTCCTCCTCATATCTGCATGGTTGCATCCTGGTTGCAGCAATCATAAATCAAGAGGACACAATTTTTGATAGCATTCATCTATGCACTGTGCGCCGCAGCTGAGAGGAAACAATTCCTTGAAACCATCCCAACACTCACTCTCCCACCAGATACCACCCTACTGTGCGACTTCAACTGCTGAGATGCCCAACAGGGACCAATGGCCTAACCCCAGGGGATACCCACCGGGGCACATCGAGTTCCATGCAATGAAGGCATCCCTTGGCCTACGTGATATCCTCCCACAGGTCACCACTACTTCCTCAAATGACCCGCCCCAACATATGCGAGGAAACGCTCATCTCAATGAGCACATTGACTACATCCTCACACCAAAAACCCACCGTTGAAACATCTCCAACTTTGCAACAAAAAAGATCAATTTCTCTGACCACTGACTCGTTTTGGTGCAGCTCTTTCCAACTGAACTCCCACACAGGCGACGGCTTGGAGGAAACTATACCCAAAAACATAAAATTTCCCAAAATATCTGACTAGGTCAAACATGAGGCCATGAACCCAGAATTCACAACCCTGTTTGTATTGGATCCCATCAAAGCCTGGACAAATTTAAAAACTGAACTAATAAATAAAACTCATAACCTCGCCTCACGTAGGTATATCACCGACACAGCCACATTCAGGTGAACTTTGGTAGAACTGGACCACCTCAAGCTCAACACCATGAAGTCTTGCTACAGCCCCAACTGGGGGCACAAATGGGCATAAATATATGCCCATATAAACGTCCTCATTTTTGAACACCAGCACAGAATCAAAGTATTGAGAAAAGGTAAGTTCATAAAAGAAGGCAAAACCTGCTTGATGTACTTCTTCCACCAATTCCACTCCCTGGCAACCAGCCTGCATGCACACAGGTCCCCAAAGATGAACGCACCGTGGCAACTGACCCGGCGGAGGTCAAGGCGGAAGTACACCATTACTACACTAAACTATATAGTGACACCCCAACTGACCCCCAGAAAATTTAAGATTTTATACATACCACCAGAATACAAACTGCAGCGCCAGACTAAAACCTCTTGAACTTAATAACGCAGGAGTAGTTCTAGGACATAGTCTGCGGTGCACCACGTAGGAAATGCCCAAGGCCTGATGGGATACCCTACGAATTTTACAAAAAATACTTCAAGAAAATTGCCCCCTCCTCTTAGCATCAATGAACCAGTGCCTGCTGGAGACACGCCTTCTGGCTCGTGGCCAGGACTCCTATGTCATAACCCTGTTTAAAAAGGGCGAAAAACTGTACCTGGCCAACTGGCACCAAATTGCACTCTCTAACACTGATACAAAACTACCCCACAAAAATTTTAGCAACCAGATTAGGCACAACAGCCTCCAAAATCCTGTCACACGATCAATTTGGGTTCATATCAGGGCGTTCATTCTGGACCAATGTACACTCCGTTGCCAACATATGTCAGTCCAAAGAAACTGGAGCTCTGGTATTCCTATACCAGGAGAAGGCATATAACCACATTAGCTGGCTGTACCTGAAGGAATGCCTGAGCGCCTTCAAACTTTCACCCAGATTCATAAACTTGGCGATGCTCCTTACAGAATCCACATCCATGGCTGTATGCAGCCCTGGGTTTCTAACTATCAAGATCATACCACGCAGGGGGCTCAAACAAGGGGACCCCCTGTTGGGATTTTTGCCCATATTCCTAGCCTGCTAGATTACCTGGTATCGCTAGGGGAAAAATTCCCTAAATCAAAGTGAATTGGAAATTGGTTGACCTGAATTTCAGAGGAACTACGTTTGAGGGATTTTAGGATATTTGTCTGGTCATATCCATTGGGGATCGATCTGGATGAATACCTAATATCTCATCAGGTGGAGCGGCTGACGAAATAGGGGCATCTGATAGTGATTAACTATCAGGTGTAACAATTGGGATTGATCAGGTTTCATCACCAATTGATTGGGAATGTTTAATGAGTTGTGAGGTGAGTGATGCCGCCTGCAACTAGTGAATCAATTGGTTGGTGAAGTGACCCGCCTAATAGGTAAAAGGTCCCATTACCTAAGCAGGTCGCTAGCCAATTATGGTTAATTCACTTGGATCGAGAGGAAAATGTTAGGGACACATTTCCAACTCTTTCCATTTGAGGTCTCAAGGATGTCCAACATCAGAATCCTAGCCAGGATGGGGAAGACCATTGCTGCTGAGATTAAGAAGGGTGATTCAATGGCAACGGCTGCTGTTTCATTGAAGAGGTGTCAACTGAGGGTTAGATGGCTGAATCCCCTATAAATTCCCTAGGATTCACTCTAATAAAAGATAGTTAAAAACACATATACACATATACATTACTACTTTAGAACATTATTAGTTTTATTATAGATTTGGTATAGTTAGACTATCAGCATCTAGCGTAAAGATTCCATCTCAAGGATATTATTGCAGAAGGCAATAATTGGTAGACTCTCAGAGAAGAGTAGAGATCTGAGTGGGGATCTAGAGAGGAAGGGAACCATGGCTAAGGGATTACTGCCAACTGTGTGTTGGGCTGAAGGAGACTGCCATCAGAGATCTTAACGAAGATTGAGTGGACAGGATTACAGGGAATGAATTGTTATGAGTATGATATCAAGTATTAATCAGAACTACCAGCCAAAGCGTTGGGCCTGAAAATTTTTTTAACTCAACTATGGATATTAGTCATCATACTATTATCAAATTATATATATATTCTTACAACGTGAGGTGCACGAGGAAATTGAACCTGTGCAGTAGAAAGATTACTATGGTTGACCTCCTATTGTCAGACATTCACCTTCTCAACTTAGGAGAAAGAATGTTGGAGGTATGAGTACTCCTGAATCTGCTACCATGATTGGCCCATCTCCTGCCCAATCTTCGAATAATATTGTGGTTATCAACAATATGAGTACCAATGGCGAAAAGACCTTGGTGGATTCTCAGTGGAATCCTGACTATCGGAAAAATAAGGATTATAACCAAAATTGGTGTAATAAGGTAAGAACTGATAATAGGAATTCTCTGACTTTTTGGCCAAATTTGAGGTGTTTGTTACCACACAAATCTGACCACCTCCAAGGTGTGAAGATTTTACTCAATGATGATAGGGTAAACATTAACAAATCATTACCACACAAATCTGACCACCTCTGAGGTGCAAAGATTTTACTCGACAATGATAGGGTGCAAATTAACCAATCATTACCACATGAGTCTGACCACCGCCAAGGTGAGAAGATTTTACTTGCTGGTGATTGGATACAATTCATCAAATTAATACCACATGGGTCATTTTTGCCTCAAAAAAATTTTATCTTCGATCTGATAGGCCAAAAACCTATATTCCCTAATTTGGATGACTCAGCTTTGTATACTTTTGCCTTGAATACCCATGTTCTCAAAATCCAAACTAGTTTAAATAGGAAAAACTAGTATTGAGAAAAGGACCTTCTTTGGTTTGGCCCAGCTTATTAATAAAACATAAAAAACTTCAACAAAGCGTTATTTTATACTTTTATTAAAAAGTAAACTCCTCATTTAAAAAATTATCTGTGGCATCCATCGGTGGATCCCACACCAATAATCAACCCAATGGAGTAAATTTTTACACCCCCTCAGCCCACTGCTGTATAACTTCAGCTTTGATCCACTCCTTCACATCACTGACTCACACCCAAGGGGCATAACTGCACAAGGCCAGTCACCAGTCAAGGTATTAGAAATTGCAGATGACTGTATAACTGGTAAAGATAACAACATTGATGCCTGCCAACTGGAACGCACACTCAAGGAATATTCCATTGTGAGCAACGCGTCGTTCAACAAAAGGAAAATGGAAATAATCCTCTTAGGCAAGTATACTAACAACTGGGCTACAATACCCAAACCTTACAGCCTCCCATGAAGGAACAACCCTCTCATCCTTCCCTTTGCATCAACTTCTAAAACCAACCCTGTTCGCCTCCTTGGGATATTTGGAAAAGGGGTGTATGCCAATGAGACAATTGAAAACAACCTACTACAGTGGATGTTCAACCGCATTGCCTCCCTTAAAGGAAGATCCCCAGGACTAATGGGGTGAGTAACAGTTGCCAACTCACTCAATTTCCCGATGCTTTGGTTCCCTGCACATGCAATATCCTTCTCACCTACATTCATATCCTCAATCCGTGCACTTATCCAGGCATGGCTATGGCCTGGGACCCAGCCATCTGTACAGGTAGAAAAACTCTTCAGCCCATGCTCTAGTGGAGTCATGGGCCTATTAGACTTTAAGGTCCATGCCAACCGTATACTGATCACCTGGATAAAGGAAGTCCTAGCCACTGACCTTCCATAACAACACTGGTCCAGAGCAGCGAGGGCCAACTTTGCACAGGCGCTCAAACTATTCAACCCACACAACAAGTCCAGCCTGCTCACATACATTGCAAACCACCTCAATGCAGTGGGCTCTCATGGAACACCTTACACTTCAAATGCTTCCTCTGCACCATTCAGCACATGGGGTGGTCTGTCACACTCACAGGCATGAGTCAGGGAAGGGGAAGGCTCAGAGCCCACTTCACACTAAGGAATCCAGAGGATCACCCCCAGAGGGATGCATATGATGTGGCCCCATTCATTGCAAGAATTGACTATCTGAATGCTTTAGATATCCCATATGATCTCACAACTCAGAAGACAATATGGAGGATAACACATCGTTTGCTCTTCCAGCTAAGGGTAAGAGCCAATGCCTAACATTGCCTCAGAAGAACCTACAGAACAGCAGATCACTCCAACTCTCTTCATGCAGAGTGTGCAGTGTGTGGAGGGGATGGCACCCTGTACCACCACCTTGAGGCATGCCCCCCAGCTAAAGCCATATGGTGGGAAGCTGTGCGCTTGTTAAGAACACACAATGACTAGGAGCTGTCCATCTCAGAAGCCTCTCGCACACCAACTTGAATCCCCAATACCACCCACACTCCACTCCCTGATAGTCACCATTGCAATGTGGACAATCCACACCATAGCTTTGGATGCTTTCAAGGGAATTGTACCCACCATCCATGGGACAATCAGCAGATTTCACCTATACCTATTGGAACACTTCCAAGGCTAACTATATGGATACATGAGGTTGAAGTAACAGCAACTTTTTGAATCATGGTTCCCAGTCTGGTTTCTGCATATGGACCCTTCTCTCCACCTGCTCCATAATAGGGGAAACCCCTCAGAGTAACGCACTCAACCCCCCTATACCTGGTGGTACCAGCAGGCAACAGGGGTAGCTCATCTACTCGGGGGTGCCTAATTTAGTTATGCTTCACCTCCCCCTATCCCATTACATATATTGGTACTGTCCATCCCCTGGTCAGCTTACCTTGATAGATAAAAAATATAAGTCGATAACAGATAAGTTGCCATATGAAAATATATTTATATGGGGTTGACATTCAGTTCTTCACCCATGAATTTTAACAAGTAAGCTTACCTTGAGCAAATAGATATATTACCTTTCAGGGTTGTGCGATACCTTGGGTATAAAAACTCAAGCCTGATATCGGTGGCTTTTGGGAAATGAAAATGTAAGTTGTATAACTTTTTAAGGAGATTGAGTTTCTATATGGTTATCACAATGTCCAATCTTTTGCCGGTTAAATTTTTGTTAATGATGGTGCTGTTGTCAGCCTATTTAGTGAACCATTTGTATAATTTTTAATCCTAACCTGAGTATGCTTATACCTCACTAATCTTTTTCAGGGGTGGATTTGAGTTCTGTTAAAGTGGCCAACTTTTTAACGATGTAATTGATAACCTTATCCTTATTTTTATGATTAACACTGTAGATTATATCATTATTCATGGTACTTGTATGAGTGTTGCTTTAGGAAGGGTTTTAGTTATGTAATTGATCACATATATGATACTCACCTATCCACCTATAGAGTAGATCTTTTACTCAAGGTCAACCTTAAGTAAACTTTAGTTTATAAGGTCATATAGATCTATTTATTAGCGCCAGTTCATAGAGTATGGCATATGATAAGTAGATTAAATCTTTATTTCAGTAGGACAGTAGGATTATAATGTTTTGTTTACTATATGGTTGGTTTGATCCATATTCTAAAGATGTCACCATTGGGTATCATCCCAGAAGGCGTTATTGTTACTTATGCTATTATAAGATACTGTTTATCTTGTCTAATTAAATATTGCTAGTAATCATCGTTTACATTACTATATAAATCTTATACAATCCACCATACTTTTTATAAAACTAGAAGTGGGCAACTTTATAAATTCACATTCTTTATTATTGACCTCCAGATCTGCATTTTAAAAGGCTTACCCAGATAATAGATTGCTAGAGAATTAAACTATAACATCAAAAAGTATAATCAATTGATAGGAGGATCCAAACATTCAGGAATACCGGCCAGATTGTACTTCTGGATAGACATACCATCCTTTAAATTTAGAATTATATTTTATAAAAAGTTGTTGGCGTATCCAGTTTAACCTTTATAAAACTCACCTAGACACCGGTTAAAAATGCGTTCAGATGATATGGTTAGATATAGTTTCAACCTACGTCAGATTTTTATTTATAAACGAGGGTAGGGTAATAACCCATCGAAGCTTTCGCCGTTTGATACGCTTTATTGTACGAGTTGGGGATCAGTTTAAGCCAAGATCCTCCCTACCAGTTTTAAGTTTAAAATTATAACTCGGGTCGGCTAAAATCTTCGCTATGCATAGCTTTTTTAACTATTTGAAGGGTTGTAAAAAATCGATGTAATGTGGAAGCAAAACCCTCGAATCAGCTTTAAACTCGTGGCGCAAGAATTTGAGGAATTGGGATTTAAGATGGTGGCGTATACCCCTTTAGGTTGGAAACTAGTGCTAAATAAAGGTGGTGACGTACACTAACAACTGTTGGTGGGCGATATCGATTGGCTAATTTGAGGTGCGATATTGGTTTATTAATAACTTTTCAGCGTATGGGTTAAGGTTTGGCCAAGTTTGAAGGTTAAAATCGATGAAAGATCTGCGCTTCGGGTAGGCGAATAGATGAGTGGGAATCCCTTTCAGGTTTAAAATACAATTTGCATTAAGGGGGTACGATGGATAGATGAAATTTTGTGGATGCGAAGTTTATAATTTTAGGAAGCTGGAATTTAAAATTAGAACGGGTTAATTGATAGGTTGGTGATTAAAATTAGAATGGGTTAATTGATAGGTTGGTGATTAAAATTAGAACGGGTTAATTGATAGGTTGGTGATTAAAATTAGAACGGGTTAATTGATAGGTTGGTGATTAAAATTAGAACGGGTTAATTGATAGGTTGGTGATTAAAATTAGAACGGGTTAATTGATAGGTTGGTGATTAAAATTAGAACGGGTTAATTGATAGGTTGGTGATTGGTACGGGGATGGTAAAAGTCGCCAAAATCCACCCATAGTTATGGATTTAATTCGGATCTTCGATATCGAGGTGGTGGCTCGGGATCATCACGGGTTAGGAGGGTTTAATAAAATCCAGTTATCTGGTGCCACCGATATTGATTTTATTCTTTAGATGAAGTGCCTCTAAGATGGCTTTTAGCTTGGGTATAAATCCCAACCAACTTAATTTTTACAAGCATGAAGCTTTCAATTGTCTTGGCTTTTGGCGCTTGCTTCGGACGGCTGCACCTAACTTCAAATTCCAATTTGGTGGTTTACTGGGGGCAGAACTCGTATGGCCACACCCACCTTCGATCCCCGACCGATTGGGAAAAGCCACTCCGGCATTACTGCGAGGATGAAAGTATCTCCACCCTCATCATCTCCTTCCTTTATAAGCTTAGGGCGGGTTCCGGTCGATTACCTATATTGAACCTCAGCAAGCATTGCGTCACCCACTTTGAGGCACCCAACCATGACCTATTGAAGTGCCCAGAGGTAGAACAAGATATCAAGTATTGTCAGCAGAGAGGCAAAACGATATTGTTGTCCATCGGAGGCGACGTTGGATTAACGAACATCCCAACTCCAGCTGCAGCTGACCAACTGGCAATTGATATATGGAACCTGTACTTGGGAGGCCATTCCGATTATCGTCCGTTCGGATCAGCCAAGCTGGATGGCATCGATCTCGATATCGAGGGGGCAGCCAGGCCAACTACCCTCAGTTCTTGGCTAAACTGAGGTCGCACTTCGGATATTGGAAGTATTATATCACTGCCGCACCTCAGTGCGAGTATCCCGACCGCAATCTACAGACCATCTTAGACACCACTTATATCGATGCCCTCTTCATCCAGTTCTACAACAACTGGTGTGGGGTACAGAACTACAACAACCCGTGGGCCTGGTCTTGGGGTAAATGGGAGACGTGGGCTGCCACCAAATCAAAAACTCAAACGTCAAGATCTTCCTCGGGATCCCCGCCAGCAAAACGGCCGCCGGATCCGGATACCTCCCCCTCATATGATCAATAACATTGTCAACGACATCAACATCTCCCCTCATTTTGGTGGGGTGATGCTCTGGGATGCTTCCCAGAATATGCACAACACTTTCGACGGTTACGAATTCGGTAAAGTCGTCTATTCCGCACTTAACACCTCCTTCCTACGCAACCACCCAATTAACCTTAACCCTTCATATGGAAAAACTGCAGCAGCCAAATCTATCCCTACGCATAACCAGCATACCTATGGTGGCACCAAATCCATCTATTCATCTAATCAGCCAACTCATCACTTATCCAAACCCATCCCCTACAATCAAGTGCGCGTAGCAACCAAACGTATCTTTGATGATCAAGCTCATGAGGTGACCAACCTTACCTCTCCGTACCAACATACTCGTGTCATTGCTAACCCTCACAATCAACGAACCTATGGCTCAAGCAAACCCATATCCTACAACCAAGTTGACTTAGCAGCTAAACCTATCCCTCACAATCAAACTCACGAGGTAATCAAATCTATCTCTCCATATCATCGAGCTTATGGAATCCTTCAACCCATCTCTCCTCATAAGCAACAACCCCACTACCAAACCAAGCCCATCTTTTCATATGATCAAGTTTACGAGGCGACTAAACCCTTAGCTCATAAAGTTACTATGAAACCCATCTCAAAAGATTATACCCAGGCGGCCACCACCAAACCTCCCACCGCTCCGTATACCGTGCGTCCAACCCATGCCATAACTTACCCTTTCAACCTTATCGACCCTACTCAACGTAAACCGATCAAAGTCAAGTACCCCGACACCGCAAGCGATCCCGATCCCAACCCAAGATGCCCAGTTCACGGCGAGCCTTGCAATAAGCTCCACGCGTGTGCGGGCGACCAATTCGCCACCTGCGACCAAGGCCGGTGGGTGTTACGCCCGTGCGGGTCAAACCTCGTATGCGGTATGGCGGGCGATATCGTCCTCTGCGATTTACCCAACCCCCGTCCAAATTAACCCATGCCCATCTGAGGAACGATAAGCCCCAGCTTCCGATTTTTTTTGGTTGGGTCCCAGTCTTCGGACCGGACCGAGTTCCGATCTTTTAAAAAGGATCCTTCCCCGATAATAAAGGATGTAAACTTCGAATCGGGGTTTAACCTTTTTATTCGGTGGTTCCAAAGCTTCATCATTTCCTACCACCGAGTGGAGAAGCTCCGAGTGGAGAAGCGTCGAAGCCTATTCAATGTTTTGGGGTGGCACGTTTCAGATTAATTCGATCCGAGTATTCAGTTTAGTCCGCTACTATAAAGTTATTATTTTTAATCGATTAGTTAACCCCAACAAAAATTGGCTGCCCTGACCATCGATATCGATTGGTTATAAGTTGGGATTGGAGCAAATCTTCTTGAGTAAAAGTTTGCGTTTAAATTTCGAACTAAAAATTTTAATCTGGTCTTTATAATAGTAAACCCCAACCACTAAAAATTCAGTTAATAGAGGGACCTACCACTAACTTTTATTAATATCTAAGTTGTAGAACGGCACCAATGATATCATCCCATCCCCCAAATATAACGGGCTAATTAGTGTTAACCTCTCCAATATAAAAAATTGTTTTGATACAGTATAAATTTTTTAACCAAACATCTCAGTTTGGGGTTCAGGATCTTAAACCAAACCAACCCACAACAGTTAACTTAGGATACTATCTAGTACTAAAAAAAACAGTTAACTTAGGATCCTAAAACCCAAACCATCCTGTTCGGTTTGAGATTTAAACCGAATACAATCTATGGTTTATTCGGGGACCGAGATCCAACTATTTGGTTTCAGTTTTAGAGTTTGGACTAAACCCATCAAAACTAAGGTTCGCCTTGGATTTTTCAACCAGCCCAGTTTGATTTGGCACGTCAAAGTTTATCATCCCAATATTAATAATAGGCAAAGCTTGGATCAGCTAACTATAATGATCATCTACTATTTTATATCTTATTCGAGGTGAGCTGATCTGGGGATGATACCACACCGATGAAGGGGATTTGAATTAATGGAAAAGGAGGATAAACCCTGGAAAATCTCCATGCATGGCATATGATAGGCCAGAAACTCCATGGACCTCTTTGCTATTCACTATCTCAGTTCGAGGCATTGGTGTGCAACACCAACAAAGTCATAATCATCCCCTACCCAAAGTTCACTACCGGGATCAAACTCGGGGAGGCAGTGGTAGAGGGTCCATATTCTACCACTGGAGTACCCTCCCCTTAGTAGCCTTAAATTAGTAGATACCATATTTTATTTTAAGATAGACTAAAACTGTGTATAACTTTACCTCAACCTGTATCAATTAAAAGGATATCTGCAATCAAAGGAAGTTTATAAGAAACATATTATCTCAACATGTCCTCCTTCCCAAGTTAACTTAGGGTGAACCCTACTTGATGACCCTAAAACCTCCTATATTAAACCCTTCCTGTAAGTCCCAGGGAACATCCTCAGGGTGTTGATTGGGCCATTTTCCCATTTCCAAGCAAGAAGGCACCAAGGAGGATGGCTGTACCCCTCATTACTCAGGGCAATCTCACTTACATGGTAGATGAGTGCTGGGTAACAGCCCTTCCACTTTGGATACCACTCCCAGTACCCACACTCTCCTCAGTAGAACTGTTACAGGGAATCAATGAAATTTGCGCTGATATTGCTGAAATTGGTCATAACCAATTCAAGAGGCAATCATCCTGATGCTCAGATTTTAAATGGTCAAAAGGTATAAAGACTGATTTATTAGCCAGAATGCCTGATGGTTGCAATTCAGTCAACATGACAATCAGAAAAATCTTCACCCTCCCAAATCCATTGGGCATCACCCCTGATGGGCAGGTAATAGCACCAGACACTATTGATGAGGTTCCAAAGCTTCCTTCTGACAAATTGGGTGTTGCACCTGATGCAATGCCACAGACCAAACAAATGGTCCAGTGATTAAGCATGGGCAGGTTGGGTATCCTGAACCCATTCCCAACCAAATGGGCCCACCCCTATGTAGGGTAGCCTTGGGGGATTTCTGCTGCTTGTTGGGCTAAACACCATTTTTACAACTGTCAGAAACATAGCTGATCCTTGGTTCAGATGTTCAAGGTTGAACTGACAGTGACTCAGCCCACTGCCAAATTTTTTGATTTCAGTTTCCAGGGAACTAACCTTCCCATTCCCAAATATTTTGCCAGTTAGGTCAAATTTGCAGGACCTGATCCTGGCTTGTTTTCCCCTAAATTGACTACTGTTTAATCAGTTGCATTGCACTGAGAATATTGTTGGTCAATTTTTCTTCCTTAAATTTTCTATTAAAAAAACCTTCCCCAAAATTTAGTTTTTTATATATATTGAAAATTAAGCCACCTTATCCGCCAACCTTCTTGCACCCCTCAGGGTTGATGGCCATGAGCATCTGGTACACTATCTTGTGCCTATACAGAATTCTGGCTCACCAGCGGATATTGGTGGAACTCCTCTCCAGTTCCATATTCATCATATCAGCAGAGTGCCTTGGGCATTCTGGTTTGCTATTCAGGTGCTCTGGCACCCTGGCTGGCAGGCCAGTCTAATTCTTACTTGCTGTTCACCTGACATAATTGACCAACCATTATTCTTAGCCATTTCTGCCTTTCTCACATTTATAGGCGCAGCAATGGTTCCTTCTTTCCAAC
The DNA here is from genome assembly GCA_022478985.1 of Massospora cicadina. Taxonomy (NCBI): domain Eukaryota; kingdom Fungi; phylum Entomophthoromycota; class Entomophthoromycetes; order Entomophthorales; family Entomophthoraceae; genus Massospora; species Massospora cicadina. Next base: position 23,414 of record JAKSZP010010588.1, read on the forward strand.
TGAACCAGGGTGTAAAGAAGATTATCTCTGTCCACATTAGTCCAGCCACACTCAAAACTCCAAAACTATACCCCATAGTTGCCATGGCTATTTGCCCATTGGTTTCCCCTGACCCCAACACCATCTCTTTGGTATCACTGGATTCCTCCACACCTACCAATAAGGATAACTACGCTTACTTCTTAGTACCTATAAAATTTAGTGTTGGTTTCCATCATGTCTCCTTTGAGGCCCTGGTGGACACTGGAGCCACGGGAAATTTTATGAGTGTTGAGTTGGTGCAGCAATTAAAACTGTAAATGGATGTGGGCTCCTTAGTGATGGTGGCCTCATTTGCTTACCAGCCCTCATTTGTCATTCACCAACTGGTACATTTTCAATCCACCAGTTCATCTTCTGCAATCACTTTTTGGCTATGCTGAACTTGGTGTTTTTGGTGATCTTAGGTGTGGGGTGGTGGTGTCAACAACATGTGAAGATCCATTTAGAGTCTAATATGTTGTCATTTACCAATGATCATTTGGAGGGAGAATTCCCTATGATTGACACCCTCAAGAAGATATAAGGAACCAGCTCTATCACTACCCTGGTCACTTCTGCGAGTATCCCAGCTGATTTCCCCAAAAACTTAATGTGCTATCAGAGAATCTTTGACATGGAAAATGTGGATTACAGATTGCCTAGATCGGTGTATCCACCCTTTAGGTTGGGACCAACTAGTGCTAAAAAAAGAAAAGGTGGATCACCTGCATAACATACCAGGTTCAATTGTGGGTTTTGAACAATCATGGAGTTGGTGAACATCAATTGTCCGTTGTATCCCCATACAGCTGAGTAAAAATTGCACTCAATACCTGGTTGGATGATATGTTGAAAAAAGGTTGGTTGTTCAAGGAGACCTCACCCGTCGCCTCCCCCATTGTCTTCACCAAAAAAGTGGATGGTTCTCTCCATCCCTGTATGGATTATGGTCATTTGAATAAAATAACAGTTACTGATACCTACCCATTGCCTCTGGAGCAGACAATCATTCAGGCAATCACCAAATCCCATGTATTCTCTAATCTGGATCTGGTGATACGCCTTCAACCAAATTTGGGTAATGGAAGGACAGGAATGGTTAACAGTGATCTGAACAAAGTGTGGCATTTTCCAATTTCGTGTAATTCCTTTTGGGCTGAAGAATGCTCCCGCTACATTCCAACAGATGATTGACAATTTACTGGGTGACCTCCAGTTCACCTGTGCTGTTGCATACATAGATGATATTCTGGTTCACTCCCCAACTCCTGAACAACACACTATTGACTTGGAAGTGGTGGTGGTCGCCTTGCATAAGGCAGGGTTGTTCCTCATGCCTCCAAGTGTGAGTTTTATAAGGAGGGGGTTACTTTCCTTGGGAACCTGGTTCTTAAAGATGGTGTCATAATCCCTCCAATAAGTTGGATGCTATATGGGAGTGGCCAACCCCAACTACCCAGAAACAACTACAGAGTTTCTTGGGAACCATCATTTTCTTAAAAAAGTTCTCTTCCGCACTTTCACAGCTTGCCACCCCACTCCACCCACTTATAGGAAAAAATGTACCATTTCACTGGATGGATTAATGCCAACAGGTGTTTGATTCAATCAAAGAGGTGTTTGTATCCCCTCCCATTTTAAAACATGCTGATCCCACCAAGCCATATATCGTTGCATGTGATGCGTCATCAGTAGCTGTTGGAGCAGTGTTGCTCCAGGAGCACAATGGTTTAGAACACCCAGTCACCTACTTTTCTCAAAAGTTTACCTCTATGGAGCAGTCTTAGGCTATTTATGATAAGGAGTTGGCAGCTGTTGCATGGGCCCTAACTCATTGGAGGTACCTGTTACAGGGTGCCCGACATGAATTAATAGTTCTCACGGATCACCAGGACTTGTTGTACTTTTGTAAACCCCAAAAATTGGCACACCAACAAGACTGAACCTATCAGGACCTGTGAAGTTTCAACTTCAAATATGAATTTTAAAAGGGGCACTAAATGTACATCCTGATTTTCTCAGCTTCAGCCCTGCCCACAGTTCCACAGATCTGGAGGAGGTGGATCTCATTACTGTGATTCCTACCACCCAAATCTTGTCAATTGTTCTCCCTGTTGTTTCTTCCATCACTCTGGCTTCTGACACTCCATTAGTTTCTCAGGTCTTGGCCAGTCAAATAGCCTGCCCTGAGGGCGTGGATGTCATGGAAATGGCAGAAGAAGTTTAGACTGGCCTGCCAGTTGGGATGCGTGAGCACCCAAAAGCAAGCCAGAATGCCAGGGGCATTGCCGACTGTATGACTTAATATAGGATAGAAGAAGCCATGGTGACCAAAAGACTTGGTAATGTCCACCCAGAGTGTGGGGCAATGGACCACCAGGGAAATACCATCTGGGATGTGTTTTTATAAGGGAAAATAAACAAATAAAAATTTCTTTTTTTGTTAAAATTTTATTAGGAAAGGAAAGTAAGAAAAATTGACCAACAATTTTCTCAATGCCATGCAACTGATTAAATAGTGGTCAATTGGGTAGTGACAGGGTGGGGTCAGGACCCAACAAATTTGACCTAACCAGTGCATTGTTCAGGAATGGGGGGCTTATTCTTTTAGAACTGACATCGCAAAATTCAGCGGTGGGCCAAGTCTCTGTAAGTTTGACCTCAAACGTCTGAACCAGGGCTCAAATACATTTCTGACAATTAGCATGATGGCATTTGGCCCAACGGGTGACAGGAATCCCCCAAGGCCATCCCTTATAGGGATGGGTCCATTTAGTTGGGAACAGGTTTGGGACAGCCAACCTGCCCGCACTCAGTCATTTAACCATTTGTTTGGTCAAGAGTGGCATATCAGACGCAACACCAAAATTACTATATGAGGGTTTTGAACTTATGTCGATAGCACCCAATATTTGTTCAACTGGTCTGGAGATTGAATTGGAACCGTCAGGTGATCCAGCCAATATCTCATCCTTTGTGCTTTTACAGCCATTCAAATTTTGCACATCCACCAGATTGACAGCTGAATTAAATCTTACCAATTTTAAATTGATAAACTTGGCACAGATTTCGCTAATTTTCCGCAAAAGTTCTGCCAAGGTAAGTGTGGGTATTGGGGGTGGGATTTGAAGTAGACGAGCTTTTACCCATCACTCATCTACTACATGAGCGAGGTCGCCCTGAGTGATGAGTGGTACCGTCATCCTCTTCAGTATCTTCTTATTTGGGAATGGGAAGATGGAGCAATCAAGAGCCAAAGGATGTTCCCTGAGACTTACAGTGGAGTTAGTTGAGCAGTTATCTCACCAGAAGCATAAACACTCCCTATACTCACTGAAGGAGGGTCTTATATATTTTTAATCTCACGTTTGGGTTCCTCCCTCCTTCCAAACCAAGGTATCTTGCATAAATAATGATCCCCCCATGGTTGGTCACCCTGGTTCTAAGATTTGCATTGATTTGATCAGATGGACCTACAATTGGGCAGGTTTGACAAAAAAGTTCCGGCCTGGGTCACCAATTGTGTTACTTGCACCAGGGCTAAGTCAGATTATTCCAGCAAAATGGCCTCTTGCTCCCTTAAAACAGGTGGAGGGCCCATGGACATCAGTGTCTGTGGACTTTATTGTCAAGCTCCCCTGTTCTAATGGGTTCACAGTGGTGATGGTAGTGGTGGATCGCTTCATGAAATTTTCCCTTTTTATACCTTGCACCTCCAAAATTACATCCAAAGAAACTGCCCGCCTTTTTGTACGCCATGTGTTTTTGATGTTTGGTCTCCCCAGGAGATCATCAGTGACCGTGGCTCCCAGTTCACCGCGCGGTTTTGGAGTGAACTCCTATTAATCCTGAAAATATCCCCCTGTCGCTCTATGGCTTATTATCCCCAGTCTGATAGTCAGACTGAGCGGGTCAATCAAGTTCTTGAACAGCACCTGCATTCTTATGCTGCAGCCATGCAGGATACTTGGGCCAATGACCTCCCTCTCACTCAATTTGTGTACAATAATGGGACCCATGCGTCCACGGGGTTTTCCCCTATGAAGCAACGTTGGGTTGTAATCCTTCATTTTTGGTCAGACCATGCTTGTGGCCAGAGGTTCAAGCTGCCACGGACCACGCTGCTCATATTAGATCAACTCAAGCCTTAGTGCAGGAACACCTCACCAAAGCTATAGATGACTACAAGTGTTTTATGGATCAGAAGCATCTTCCATTTCATGAGTTTATGAAGGGCTCTTACGTTATGCTTGAAACCCATCACTTAAAAATCCGGGCCCCTTCCCACAAATTTGCTAGTAAACGCTCAGGTTCCCATTTAGTGGAGGAGGTTTTGGGCAACGGGAAATTCTGACTGAAGCTCCCCGCACATTGGAAGCAGCATACCATTTTCCATGTTTCCCAGCTGTCACCCTTCAAAAGTGCAATTCCCATGGAACTGGAACCACTCATCAAAAATGAGGAGGAGGCTGAGGTAGATGCTATCCTGGCATCCAGGAAATCCCAATGTTCCGTACAATACCTTGTGGCCTGGAAAAGGTATCAAGCCTACAAAAACAGTTGGGTCAAGGCGCGCGATTGCACAAATTGCTTGGACCTGGTTGAGGCTTTCCACATATCCCACCCTGAAGCTCCCCCCCCCCCCCCAAAAAAAAGTTGACTACTATGACAATCAAGTTACCCAATGTGCACAAGAATGTGACTTGTGCAGTTCCCCAGTGGTGGGGCTCTTCCCTTGGGAAAAGGAAAGGGTGATTTAAATCCCAGGGAATGTCCTCTGGGTGTTGATTGGGCCATTTTCCCATTTCCAAGCAAGAAGGCACCAAGGAGGATGGCTGTACCCCTCATTACTCAGGGCAATCTCACTTACATGGTAGATGAGTGCTGGGTAACAGCCCTTCCACTTTGGATACCACTCCCAGTACCCACACTCTCCTTGGTAGAACTGTTACAGGGAATCAATGAAATTTGCGCTGAGATTGCTGAAATGAAATTGGTCATAACCAATTTAAGAGGCAATCAGCCCGATGCTCAGATTTTAAATGGTCAAAAGGTATGAAGACTGATTTATTGGCTAGAATGCCTGATGGTTGCAATTCAGTCAACATGACAATCAGAAAAATCTTCACCCTCCCAAATTCGTTGGGCATCACCCCCAATGGGCAGGTAATAGCACTGGACACCATCGACGAGGTTCTGAAGCTTCCTGCTGAAAAATCAGGTGTTGCGCCTGATGTAATGCCATGGACTGAACGAATGGTCCAGCGACTGAGAATGGGTGAGTTTGGGCATCCCAAACCTGTTCCCAACCAAATGGGCCCACCCCTATGTGGGGTGGCCTTGGGGATTCCTGCTGCTCATTGGGCTAAATGCCATCACACCAACCATTGGAAACATAGCCAAGCCTTGGTTTGGACGTTTGAGGTCAAACCTACAGTGACTCAGCCCGCTGCCAAATTTTTTGATGTCAGTTTCCAGGGAACCAACCCGCCCATTCCCAAATAATTTGCCGGTTAGGTTGAATTTGCAGGCTAATCCCAGCTTGTTTCCCCCCAAATTGACTACTATTTCATCAATTGCATTGCACTAAGAAAATTGTTGGTCAATTTTTCTTCCTTAAATTTTCCATTAAAAACCTTCCCCAAAATTTAGTGTTTTTATATGTTGAAAATTAACCACCTTATCCACCGACCTTCTTGCACCACTCAGGGTTAATGGCCGTGAGCATCTGGTATGCTATCTTGTGCCTATACAGAATTCTGGCTTACTGGCAGATATTGGTGGAACTCCTCTCCAGTTCTATATTTGTCATATCAGCAGCAGTGCCTCAGGCATTCTGATTTGCCGTTCAGGTGCTCTGGCACCCTGGCTGGCAGGCCAGTCTAATTCTTACTTGCTGTTTGCCTGACACTTCCTAACTTATGTTTTGACCATGTGGAATAATTTTCACTTTTATCATATAGATATTTGCAAGGTGAAATTATCTTTGCTAACCTTAGTGGAAAAATCACAAGCCCTAATTTCACACTTGAAATTTCAGATATCTTGATACTTGCTCCTCAGGGAAGGATGATAAAGGCAGAGTTGCCAACACTTTTCATAATTAATTTTAACTTAGAGGACTCAATACAAATTTTCTTTACAATTAACCCTTACAGATAAAAACTTAATTTAAAGTATGTGCCCTAAAGATGCCCTCAATCTATTGAAAAGCTCATACAGTTTAAAAATGATTAATTAATTAAATGACATGATTTGTTTATATTTTTTTAATAAAATTTGATTTGGGATGCAAACTTTTAAATCTTTGACAGTTGCCCAGTACCAGTTAAACTTATAGATAGTTTGCAACGCACCTGACATGCTGTAAGAATTTACTATGGGATTGATTATCTGCTGTCAACCCAGTAACCTTTTTACTGAACAGGTTTGATTTACTCATGCACTTTGTCATGTTGTATAGAATATATTAATTGATAATAGTATGGAGACTATTTTCTGTAGTTGAGATTGAACTATTATTAGGCCCAACGCTTTGGCCAGTACTTCCAATTAAATACTCTGTAAGTCATACTCGTAGGGATTCATTCCCTATATTATTATCCACACAATCTTTGTTAAGATACCCCGGTGACAATCTCTCTCAGCCCAACACACAGTCAGCAGCTATCCCTGATTGTGGTTCCTTCATCTCTAGATCCCCACTTGGATCTTTACTCTTCTCTCTGAGAGTCTTCCGATTATTGACTTCTGCGATAATATCCTTGAAATGAAATGACACAATAGAAGTTTATTATCTAACTATACACCAAATTGACAATATTACTGTAGATTATAATAATAACGTCAGTAATAGTAATGCTGATAATAATAATGTGTTTATTATAGTAAATCCTAGGGAATTATATAGTAGGAGATTTGGATGTTTAACCCTCAGTTGACACCTCTTCAATGAAATGGCAGCCAATTTTGAATCACCCATCCTCATCTCAGCAGTGATGGTCTTCCCCATCCTGGCTAGAATTCTGTCATTGGACATCCTTGAGACCTCAAACGGAAAGAGTTGGAAAACGTGTCCCTAACGTTTTCCTCTCAATTCAAGTGAACCAACCATATTTGGCTAGCGACCTGCTTAGGTATAGGACTTATTACCCATTATGGCAGGTCATTTCACCAACCAATTGACTTGCTAGTTGCAGGTGGCATCACTCGCCTTGAAACTCACTATTCATTCCCAATCAGTCAGTGATGAAACCTGACTGATCCCAATCAGTACACCTGATAGTTAATCACTATCAGATGCCACTATTTCGTCAGCCACTCCACCCAATGAGATCTTAGGTATTCATCCAGATTAATCCCTGATAGATACGATCAGGTGAATATCCCAAAATCCCCTGAACGTAATTCCTCTGAAACTTGGGCCAACTGATTTCCAATTCACTTCGCCTTAGGGAATTTTCCTCTAGCGACACCAGGTAATCTAGCAGGCTGGGAATAAGGGCAAAAATCCCAACACATCCCCCTCTTTCCTAGATTTCCAGCAAGAAAATGGACTGGGGCATGAGAACACCACTTTGGACACCTGGTCTAATACTTCATTGGTTCAAGAGGAGTACACTCATCAATACTCAACGCTGCTCAGGATAACCTTCAGCATACAGCATTCTTCCTTTTCCTCCTCGCTACCACCTTCTCATAGTGCAGTCCCCACAACCTTCTGTCATGCTAGGCTGATCAATTTACTCGTGATGATATTAGTCCTAGGATCCAGTTTTCCCCCATCAGGGTATATGACCCACTGTCATATTCAGGATTCTTGGTCCGGCATCCTTGATTTCCTGATTTTCTCCTCATCCTAGATAGGAAACTCTTGCCATCAATATTCATTTCATGGCTTAATTAAGAATACTTATTTCTATTCACCCTCATTATTTTGCTCATAACCTCTTGGCTGTAAGTCATTTCTAATTCTTACCTTGGAAAGCTTATCTCATTAATTTTGAGATTTATTTCCCCAAAATTGGAGCCTAATGGAATATAGAGTTCATAATGTCAACTTCTATATAAGTCCAACATCCCCCTCTCATCCAGCTCATGTGTCAAATTCTGAATCTCGCTACCAGAAGCTCCTCAATAGTCTGTCTGATCCAGACCTCCATCTCTTCCAGCAGATGAGTTGGGATGCTCAATGGAACCTCTTTTATGGTCCTTCCAGGACTCATATGCCTAGTCTGGCACAAGTGGCTATCCTTCCATTAAATTACCAGAAATGTAAACTAATCCCACTGAAACCAGGCTGGCTAGAACTTTGAACAAATCTCGGCCAACTCTTCCTTTACAGTCAATTCCAGAGTTAGACTTTGAAGCCCTCCTAGATTCAGCTCCTTTCGCTGATGCTCTGAACATCATCATAGATGCTCTGGAGATTATGCCAGTTGCTCTGGATTGTTCGTTCCTGGCTGGGTTGGACTTGCTCCCTGAGTTCCTCTTCTGACTCGGTCAATTTTACAAACCTGCTGTACTGGTTTCTGAGCTCTCAATTGGTATACAGCATACACTTAAAGCTTCCCTATGCTGAACTCTGGGTCCAAGTCACTGAGGCTTTGACATTAGCGCTGAATACCTCTGATCTTGACAACCTTCTGGATTGGGATACTGCCACTTATGCTCTTTGCTTTGCTGGCCAAGTTCTTCAAAGTTGGTCTACAAAGCTTCCAGCCTCGCCTAGATTCCACCGGTCATTCAGCTTTAGCTTCTGTGAAGCCCATAGTCGCCATTTGCAGGATGCAATCCGCTCTCTGCACAACTACCACTTCTCCAGAGCTTCCCATTGGTATCTTCCACTGATGGCATTAATTGGGGGCATGATTTGGCAACCCCCATCAAGTGTTCCTTCTTCCTTGCTGTCCCACATGTCCAGTGTCCTTGATGAAGCCCATCAGTAGGCGCTCAAGACAAATCTTCTGGCTCCGGTGCCATATTGGGATTACTCAAGGTTATTTGCCAATTGCTTCTTTCTTTATTGCTGCTCTCCTCCCCGCTCCAGGGTTTCGCAATTGGCATCTTCCAACATTTCAATTCCCCTTCCCCTAGTCACTTTTTCTCAGGGCTTGGCGTCCACTCAACAAATGTGGTTTCGTGTAGGTCTCGCCCTTGCAAGCGTCTGATTGCACATCAATTTTGATGGGCTGTTTATTCCTACTGCGGTCCATCCTCCCTCCCCCAAGAGGCGACATAGGTGGAATCATCCCCATACTGAGGACAATCAATAAAAATAAAAATTTAGAAAAAAATATTGGCTTTTTTAACTATGCATTTTATAATCTTTTTTTTCTTTTCCAATATTTTTTATCAATTTTTTATCTTTATTCTTCTTTTTTCCTATGGGACTTGACCTTGTTTCAGTTCTAATTTCCATCCTTTCCCCCAAACTGGGTCCTGGGTACTTAAACCTACCAGTTTTCCAAGGTTCAGAGGTCCTTTTTTCGAACTTAACCATCTAGATTGGTTCAGAGGTCCTTTTTTTGGACTTGCCCTAATCATTAGGACATGACCAACTTAATGGTTCATCAGTCCTTCGGGAACTCTTTTATTTTTTTCCTCAATCTAACAATTTAAATACTTAGCATGGACTCAATTTACAACTCTTCCATCCAAGAGATTCTTGATGGAGTAAGCATTGGTCGCCATCTTGGCGATTACTTTGAACAGACCTGACCACAATGCATCTAGTTTGTTTCTTAATCTGAAACTATATGTATCACAATAGGCGACTCTTTCCCCTATTCAATATCCCTCTTATGCTGGGCAGTTTTTGTCATCTGTCAAATTCGCTCATATCCTTTTCTTTAAGGTAGTATCAAATGCTTGCGATTGCGTATCAATCAGGATACTCGTCAGTCAGTAAAGGTATTGTTTGGTACTCATCCCCAACATAGGTTCTACTACTGAATATAATATCGGTGGTAACGCGGCCTTCCTCCCATAAAGTAATTTAAGCTGCATCTTTCCCATCGCCGTATGATGACCAATGTTGTAGGCATACATCACCAAACTCAGGTACATTCCCCATGCAGAAGTTCTCCCTGTGACTTGCTTCCTCAGTGTCACAGCCAGCATCCCATTGACCTGTTCTACCAGTTTGTTCATCTCGAGCTGGTATGGTACTGACATGACTCCTTGGATCCCCAATTATTTTGTTTAGCCTCAGGATCACATGAGACGTGAAGTTGGTCCTATTGTCACTCAATAGGACTTGCAGACATCCATGCTGGTATACTACTTGATCCAGGATGAATCTCGCAGTACTTGTAGTGTCTACTCTGGTTAGAGCCTTCATTTTGACTCATCTCATCAGATAGTCGATGGCAACTATGATGTGCTTGACTCCCCCTGTGCTCATCGCCAGTGGTCCCATCACGTTGATGGACACCATGTGCCAGGTGAATCCAGGGCAGACCAGTTGGTATCCAGTTGTATTCCTGTGTGGTTTGTTCAGCTGGCACTCCACGCAACAATCCAGATGATCCGTGACATCATAGTTGATTGATTCCTAGTAATAATACTGGCGAATATGGTCAGTTGTTTTCCTCAGGCCTCCATGCCCAATAACCTTGTGAGCCACTTGTACTATTGCTACTCTTTCTGACAGTTTTAGGAATAATAACTGCTTCTCATTGATTAAATTGAATACTTGTCCATCCATGGTCTCAGTGTTTTCCATTGCTTTTTGAAGTGCACCTTGGATTTCCCAAGGCTCATCCCCGATTCTTCCTTTGGCCATTCTCTGGAATAGCTCATTTGCCTGCGGGTATACAACTGGACCATTGGCAAATGTGATAAGCCATCCGCGTTCTGATGAGAAGCCCTCGCTTGGTGGACTATCTTATAAATTGTAAGCCTGAAGCTTAAGCGCCCATCAGGACAGTTGTCCTTCCAGTTCCCTTAGATTGTGCAGCCAACGCAGCAAAGCATGGTCCATCACCACTTTAAAGTGCGTTCTGTGAACATACACCTGAAACTGCTTGCATGCGTAAATGACACAAGGCATTCATAATCAGTCATGGTGTAGTTCCTCTCAGTGGCTGAAAGTGTCTGGCTCACATATGCCACCGGATGCTCATCCCCAAGTTCATCTACTTGGCTCAGTATGACACCAATTGCCATAAATGAAGCATTGGTTTGAATAAAAAACTACCAATCAAAATTTGGATACATCAGAATCAACAAATCTATCAAATACCAGCGTAACTCATCGAAGGAGTCCTGGGCCTCTTCATTCCATATGAATCCTTTTTTGATCTTTTAATAAATGAAATAAAGGCTCAGCTATTTGAGCAAAGTCCCAAATAAATCTTCTATAGTATCTGACCATCCCAATGAATACATGGATGTCTTAGACACTCTTTGGTATAGCCATATGCTCTATAGCTGCTATCTTCTGGGATTGCAGCTGCAATCCACTTGAGTTGATCACAAACTCCCAGGTATTCCAACTCTTTCTTGAAGAAGTGGCACTTCCTTGGCTTGATCTTCAGGTTAGCCATGTACATTCTCTTAAAAACTTCTTCCAAATGGTGCAGGTGATCAGTAAACGTTCTACTGAACACATTGATATCGTCCAGATATACCAGGATGCATGACAACTTCAGGTCACTTAATATCGCATCCATGGCCCTCTGGAACGTTGCGGGTAGATTGCAGAGACCCTGGGGCATCCTCATTGGCTGGTATAACCCCTGCGTGGTAATAATCGCGCATTTTTCTTGGTCTTCTTCAGGCAAGTCGATCTGCCAGTTTCTTGAAATCAGATCAATCGTGTAGAAATACTTCGCTTCTCTAATCAATCCAGCGCATCATCAATCCTTGGTAGGGGATACAAATCCTTCTTCATAATTTTGTTCAGCTTCTGGTAGTCAATCACCACCTGGTTCAATCCATCCTTCTTCTTTACAATCAGAATCGGACTCGCCCAGGGACTTGATGATGGAACTAGAAGCCCATGCTTCACTAGTTTGCTGATCTCATCCTCCACTACCGCTTCAGTGGCTTTTGATCTTTGGATTGGTCTCATCCTTATTGTTAGATTTTCCCCAGTGTTGACCTTGTGAATTATGTTTGTGTGCATCCCAAATTGTGGTCATCCTGAGCAAACACTTCCCAATATTTCTTTAATAATTTGAGCACCTCCTCCTGCTGGCCTTCTGGCAAATCAGCGAGCTGCTCCCAATCAACTAATCTCTGATGCTTTTGGCTACCCTGACTGGTAATCCCGTCCCATTGAGAGACCCAAAATCGTGGAATCGTCTTAATTCTGCTATTGGTCAGATGAATAAACATATGATCTGATTCCTCTTGATATTCGTCAATTTTTTGCTCAAATTCGCCAGGAGAACTCATATTTCTCTATGGCCTGGAATTATTATTCCGGGAGCCACCCATGGCTCCATTCTGGACTTCTTCCAGGGGCTTCCGACCTCCCCATACAACAGCTCCAGAATCTCCAAAGTCAACCCTGTGTCAACTATTTCTGCGATCCAGCCAGTATGGTCCTTTCTTTCTTGATCCTTAATGGAATTTCCCAGTTTTCTAGAATTTCCGCTGGCATCTCGCGTCACTTCCAACCAACTGATTGATATCAAATCAGTACAATACCATCATTGTATATTAGATTAATGAAGTTGTTTTTCTGATTCAATGGAGTTTCACCGTCCTTCTAGTATACCAATGGTAACATCTGACCCAGGATGGTAAACATATTATCCTTGAAGTTACATTTAACTCCGTACTTCTGTAGGAACTCCGTTCCAATCAGGATATCATAGTTTTGGTTTGCCAAAGCTATTTCTGGCGCAGATACCACCAATGACCTGAATTGTAGTGGCAGCGCACTATACGCTCCACAGGAAACGGTGGTATTTGGCCCAGCTGTTCCATATTCTATCTTGTGTTCCAAATCAGGGGTGATCTTCATCCTCTTCACCAGCTTGGTCAACACAATATTGATGGGCGCTCCGCTTTTGACAATCACCCTCACCCTTTCTCGATTCACTTTAATATCTATATATGTACACTTGGAGTATTGTAATATAGTATTTACTGAGTAAATGTCGGCGTTATCAGCCAAATCTAGGGTGTGAATAATTTGCGCCGATAATTCAGGAACTGTTTACTTTATCACGCTGAGGGGGATAGACAGATTGGCCTCATCTAAATGGACGTCTGACAACTCATCAGGATTCTTGGAGGTTCAAATCTTCTCCACCAGTTGTTGGGCATACGGCTGGGCAACTTCCTGAATTATTTTGGGTTGATCTTCTTTGCCCCAGCTCTGGTCATGGCATTCACATCCATGTTGACCACTTGGTATAGCTGATCCTGCTCTTTATCTACAAACAGATCGCTAATGTCTATTTCTTCATTCATGAAATCAGGAGGAACAAGTTTCTCCGCCGCTCTAGACTGTTCCTTGTCTATGCAGTGGGCCCTTTTCCTGAGTCTTTGGCAACTGCTGTCGCCTTGTCCTGGACCACGTTAATATGATCCTTCAGCTTTTTGCAGTGTGCAGCGAAATTTCCTTTCCTGCCACACTGATAGCAGACCTTCTCTTTCTTGCTTAACCATCTGAATTCTTTGGGCTTATTTACCAACACAGTTCAGTTGGTAGTTTCTTTGGCTCCTTTGTTTCCCTTCATGGGATTCAGATTTCTGATTGGATTAGACTTGAAGCTTTTATTCAGGGCATCAAACGTCACTCCCTAAATCTTCAGGTTGTCTACCATTTGCGAGGTAGTTATCTCCATTGTGAATATAGAAGACATCATTTGATGCGATCACAATAGGGCTGAAGGGCCACTTGCAAAGCGATTCTAGCATCAAAGTCATCTAACACTTTCGCTCCAGCCAGGATCTGCGACTCCTGGTAAAATTGATCCATGAAGCTAGCAAGAGACTAGTCTTTATGGAATTGAATTCCCTAAATTCTTGCTTGCATTTCAACATGCGGGTTGGACTCCCAAACTCCTTCATCATGGCCACCTTTGCCTTGGCATATGACCAGCTGTCCCCTTCCAGGTGAGGTAACACTAGGTTTTGACAGTCGGTGTCCAGGCAGTTCATGACCGCCAACACCTTCTGACGATCCCTGTATCTGTTCATAGTCATGTCAAACAGTCAGAAAAATGCTGGGACGTTATCCTAATATAATGTTGGCAATTTTGGCGTTGCTCTAAATTCTTCTGAGTCATTTTAGGCCAATTCTCTTGGTTCAGCTACTCAGCTAACTTGTGGAGTGACTTCAGGCATCATCTCCAAAATGGCATTAAAGGCAGGTGGCATATTTCTCGGGGTATTTGACTTCCCAAGTATTGTGTGAAGACTTCTCTCTTCAGCATCGCTGGATATATCAGGATCACAAGCAAATCTGTGATCTTTCAAGTCCTCCACTTCTTTTATCAATTTCTCAATATCTGCACCAAACTTTCTTAAACAAACATGATCCATTTCTCACTCTGTTTTTAGGAATAGGACCTCTCAAATGAGGTCTTCTTCTTTCTTTTTCAATGAGTTTACTTTGCCGAGTAACTCATTCCTGAAGTTGGCTACATTTTCTACTCCTTCCTCCTCCTTGGCGACACATTCTTTCAAGGCCGCGAACTCCCAATGGTCTATTGAATTTAAGGCATTCTTATTCACAGTGGCAATCTGGTCCACAGCTTGCGCATTTCTTCTTTATATGACAATATAATAGATTCTTTACTCAACTACCCCTGTAGTGAGCACTAACTTGTAAAAATTTACTTAAGGATTGATTATCGGTTATCAAACCAGTAACCTTTTTACTGAACAGGTTTGATTTCCTCATGTACTTCGTTACATTGTATAGAATGTATTAATTGATAATAGTATGGAGACTATTATCAGTAGTTGAGATTGAACTATTATTAGGCCCAACACTTTGGCCAGTACTTCCAATTAAAACTCTGTAAATTGTACTCGTAGGGATTTGTTCCCTATATTCTTGTCCACCCAATCTTTGTTAAGATACCCCAGTGACAATATCTCTCAGCCCAACACACAGTCAGCAGCTATCCCTGATTGTGGTTCCTTTGTCTCTAGATCCCTGCTTGGATCTTTACTCTTCTCTCTGAGAGTCTTCCAATTGTTGCCTTCAGCAATAATATCCTTGAGATAGAATGACACAATAGAAGCTGATAGTCTAACTATACACTGAATTGACAATATTACTATAGATTATAATAATAGCGTCAGTAATAATGATGCTGATAATAATAATGTGTTTATTATAGTAAATCCTAGGGAATTATATAGTAGGAGATTTGGCTGTCTAACCCTCAGTTGACACTTTTTCAATGAAATGGCAGCCGTTGTCATTGAATCACCCTTCTTTATCTCAGTAGTGATGGTCTTTCCCATCCTGGCTAGGATTCCATCATTGGACATCCCCAAGACCTTAATGGAAAGGGTCAGAAAACGTGTCCCTAACATTTTCCTCTTGATCCAAGCAAACCAACAATAATTGGCTAACAACCTGCTTAGGTAATGGGACTTATTACCTATTATGGCAGGTCACTTCACCAACCAATTGACTTGCTAGTTGCAGGTGGCATCACTCGCCTTGAAACTCACTATTCATTCCCAATCAGTTAGTGATGAAACCTGACTAATCCCAATCAGTACACCTGATAGTTAATCGCTATCAGATGCCACTATTTCATCAGCCACTCCACTCAATGAGATCTTAGGTATTCATCTGGATCAATCTCTGATGGATTTGACCAGGTGAATATCCCAAAATCCCCCAAATGTAGTTCCTCTAAAACTCGGGCCAATTGATTTCTGATTCACAAAGCCTTAGGGAATTTTTCTCTAGCGACACCAGGTAATCTAGCAGGCTGGGAATATGAGCAAAAATCCTAACACATGCCACAATAGATTATCTTAAGAGGTAAATTACATTGTAAATGTAATCCAGAATGCCATACAAGCCAAAGACCTGATAAATTAACTAATAAACGCTTAGTTAGTAAAGATGTAGTTACAAATAAAACCTACTCCTTCCAGTGAGATTGGTTTAGTTCCAGATTGGAAATTCGCATCCCCTTTATAATTGCAGAGGAAGATCAACAGAAGGATGGTCCTTTAAAGCTTGCTAGATTGGATAATGGCAATAAGGACCACCTAATTATATTCAATTTTACTATATAAATATTTATAACATGGCTAGATTGAGGTCAGAGGTTTTGAGTGATACTCAATTAAGTAACTTGGCTCAATAAAGAATTAATGTTATGAGTTTGATAATTATTATGATGGGAATTAACCTAAAAGAGATTCAGAGATCCCAAATGAGAGAAAGCTTTACTAAGATCTTTAAAAATATAGAAGCAAGAGGGCTTTTTATCAGGTCATTTATTAGCACTCTATTACAGTGAAGGTATTTATAGAATAAATCCTGGTTCACTTAACTATTGGCGCATACCCTCTTGGAACTGGTCTAGATCAAGATTTAATATCCTAGACCTTTTGTATGATAATGGGGAGCACTAAAATGCTAAGAATTTTATATGATGAGGTGAAGTTATGAACAAGAAGAGATAAAATTTAACTGGGGCTTTTTTTCTGACAGCAATAGACTGATAGTTTAAATAAGGGGAATTTCACTATAGTATAGGTATGTTATTGGTTTGGAGGTTCTTTAGCCCAAGTTCATTTATAATTTTGGCATCTATAATTAAAATTGGTTGATGCTCTGTAACTATAGTTAATATTGATATTAAGCCTTAAGCCTGATAAAGCACCAATTTATATGATAAGTATAAATAAACAAATATAAGTTACTAACATCCAGATACCCATGCTTAGCTACTATGTTTATAGCTTATTGGATGATTTGAATCATTATTATTAGATTTTGGATTATAGTCAACCATCAACAACTTGTCCAAACTCATTGACTATTGATTTAACCAAATTCCACCAACCACTCAGTCACAGTTAAATCTAACTGAAACTACTAAATCAACCAAATAAAAGCTATGGCTGGCGCTGATTAGGCTTAATAACAAACTATTTAAAGTGATTAAAATAGATTTTATATCATGTTGATAGCCCAGTTTACACAGCATTGTTTTTGGGTATAATTTAACCAGTAGTGTTTTTATTTAACTGAGGCAAGCTGACCAGGGGACAGGCATTACCAAAAGAAAGAAATGACATGAAACCTGAACAGGGTCAACTCCGTTGATGAAAGTTTTTCCACCTCCGGATTAGGACTCAAATTTTTCTGGTTATGTCATGGGTAAGGTTTTCGTGTTATTAGACCTACTAACCGCCAATAGCTTCCTTTGGCTGGCACCCCGATCAATGTGCGAAGGGCGGGAATCGAACCCGCAACCTTCAGGTTGGTAGCTGTACGCCCTTACCGACTCGCCTTCCACCCCCCTTAACTGGCAATGTTATTTATACTATTTTATATATTGATAGATGGCTAACAATAGTTGCAAACCAACAGTTTTATTATTTTAAACTGCCTTCAATTTAGGAGTAGGTTCTTAATTTGACCTATATATATCAAACCTATATTTGGTGAAATCCCACTTTACCTAGAATTACTTATGGGTTTAAAATTTATCAGATGGTACTAGTTGATTAGTTTTATAATAGTGATGGTCACCAATATGTTTAGGAAGAAATCAAATCTATCAAATTGATCAAAAAACTAAATACTCTCCCAAACCCAATTAACCCTATTAATAAGCCTAAACCACCTACCACTCAGCTAGATCTAATTGAACCTATTGAATCAACAAAATATTAATCACTTAACTGAAACTATTGTGCCCCAATGAATTAACTAAAAACTACCAATCACTCAGTAAATTATTTAAACTATTGGATCAACCAAATATCAAACTACTCAGCTATAATCATATACTGAATACCATTAAAGACATCTAAAATTCACTTCCCACATATAAAACTTTTTAATTATAGTAAATAAAAATCTTGCCTTGATATGCACATGGACCCCCTCCCATCCACCTATATCCAAACTTCAAAAACTCTACATGCCATAGTTTTGGCTGAGCATCACACACATTTATACGCTTGCCTTTATTATTATAGACTAACAATTAAAATGATAAATAAAGCTAAATACCTGATTTGTGACTTCACCCCTACTAGAAAAGCCTAACAGAGCCCCCTCCAAGCCTTACTCAAAGGTTGACTATTGTACCTTACAGGTTGGAAGACTTTTTATAAACTTAAAACTCCTTAGTTGGGATAATTTGACATCCTGAGGCATTTGTTTTACATTAACCTGTAAGCAATAGATCATCTTGGTTGCATTCTATGCAAACAGTTGGTAGTACAATAGATACTTTCTTGACATCAGTTTTGCTTTCATCTATCATTATAAGGTTGGATTTAAGGAGTTGAGGACACCAATGTATGATCATTTCACCCCATTTGAGAACAGTAAGCTTCATCTCAACTTTAAGTCTGATGGACAGATCATATGGATATAATGCATACTAAATGCCATTATTGAAGATAGCAATTAGGACAAAAGTTTGGAAATTCTGCAAAGCTTAGACAATATCAGAATCAGGCTAACCTTCAAGGTTGATTTTGACTTTGTAAAAATGATTTTATGAGTTGTTGTGTTAGCTTGTTTTAGTTTAATGTGAGTATATCAAAATCATTTATGTATATAAAGTTTGATGCATCAGCAAAAATATTCAAAATTAGGTCATGAGGCATCACTTCACTTGCTCTAGAATAATCATCAAAGTATCAGAAAACATTTTGGTTCTTTTTTTAAACTAGCAGGTAGATGAAGGCAGGAGATTTGAACACATCATCACAATAAAAAAATTTCCAGGCAGCAACTTCTTTTGATCTTTTTGAATATTTCAAATTTTGTCAAGGGGTTTTAATTTTTTGATGTTGTCATAAAACCTTTAAATTAGTAAAAGAAAATAATAAAAAAAACATTTAAAGTAAAATAAAGCGGTAATAGAACATGAATCAGTTGTGGGGCAATTTGATTAAATGGCCCAAGAATTGACCATAATGGCAAAGGATATTATTAAGGGGAAGCAAATTGTCACAAGAATCCTTTAATCAAATTAACCTTAATATATTAAAGTTTAATTGGTGAACTCATTCAGGAAAAACAACTTGGGCGTGTTATCATTTAGTTTGGATAGGTCAAGACCATCTTTGTTATAACAATGGGCCTCAGTGAGGACAGCGCATCAGACTTAAAGTTAATCATTATGTCTAATTAAAGTTTAACTTTTGAGCAGCAGTGAGCTTAGATGAAGGAAAGTGATTTGGTAGCAGCAGATTTTAACTTTAGCAGTTTAGTTTATAATATGTTTTGATGATGGTCATCTGACAAAGGTAAGTAATGTTATCTAGAAGCTTTAAGTTTGGATGATCTGAGAATTGTCAAAACAGTGATGTTCCTTGTCAAGGGGAAGCAAAATTGACATGTAGCTTTTGGTTTAGGTTGCCCAATGGCATCATTTGAACAATGAAGAGTCTTGTTGAGTATAAATTGAGTTATATGTAGATTCTTTTGGTTTGGCTGGTCTAGCATCATTTATGGAACAGCTGTGAACTCTATAGAAAAAAACGCATCAGATGTGGATCCATTTTACTCAGCCAGTTTGGTAATTTTGGTGTTATTCTGAGTGGCTGTGATAAGGATAAGAATATCTTATAAAGATGCTCTTGGCTAATTTATCCGCATAATATGGTATACATTGTTCAGTTTTATCTTTTGTGTTAATGTCCAATTTTTAACTTATGTAACTATAGGTTAATTAACCTATATTAATTTAATTTAGTTATTAGAAATTATGCTGATGACGCCTTTGTGAATCTGTACAAGCTCTAAAAATAGTCTTCTTCAGCAATTTTAATGATTGCTTGTATTCTACAAAAAACTTTATAGGTAACAAATTTCCCAGAACTTTTGTTCTTTTTTAGTATGAGCTTTCAGGTGGTTAGTTGGCAATATCTCTTACTAGTTTAAGATGATTCTAAAGAATCATGTTTGGTGTGCTCACCCAATTCACATGTTCCCCCAATTTTCTGTTATTCTAGTCTTTTGCATTTTTTAGTTTATCTTTTTAGTAAGGACTACTTCTATATATATTGTCTCATTTATAAAGTAAACTTTTACATATTCTCCATCTAATTAGAAGAAAGTACTTGAGTTTGATATTTGAGTTAGTTTATCTAAGTTTGAGTTTATTAAATTATGCGCAGCTCAGTAAGGATCTGGCTGATTGCGCCAGCTGTTAGAATTGAAGAGGCAGTTCATTTGAATGGTAGTCCTTTATAGATTGCTGGATTGGACAATGATAATAATGACATAAACTTTAATTTTGGTAAGAGGTCCTATATTGATAGTTAAAATTTAGCTATATAGAGGCCAGAGGGTCTAACCAAGATTTTTTGCAAACTTAGCTAGATAGATTATAGAAAGCTATAATCTTAACTTGGTATGATGGGTGTTGGGATTGATGGGATTTGCGATAAATCAAACAAGAATCAAATGGCGGATATTTTTCAATCCATTTGATGCACCATTATTATGGGTGAAACCTACCATAATCGCTACAAGAAAGAAATATTAAAATGAGCCATCATATATTTAAAACTCCCTTTAAATCCACTGAGTCAAATTATTTTTTTTCCAGTTAGGATTGCTTAAATAAGCTAAACCAATCAGGACTAATTGTTCCCAAATGAATCCTTTGCATTACATCAGTTCACTCTAAAAATTACCATATTCCCTGAGACCCCAAACCTTGACTAAATACTTTTAAAAGCCCTAAATCCCAAAATAAAATGGATCTTTGTTGTTTTCCTAGTTAGCACTAGTTATACTGCCCGGTTTATATAGCAGAGGTTTGCCCTAGTTTAGATAATCTACCAAGAGATTAACTTAGAGACTCAAATCAACTAGGAGAATTGGTTGAATCTACTAGCAACTAAAGATTGTGTAGCTTTTAAAACTCGCTGCTTTTAATTAAAAAACTCAACACAGGTGCATCTTGCTGGTCCCTTTCAAGGCTAACAGGAAAACCATATTTTCAATTAGATCAGCCCAGCAAAACTATCACTACTGACATGGAGGAGAATATGTGTTTAGACAAGTAATTTGCAGGCGAAAATTATGACGCTAAAATTAGTGCCCTTGAAAAGAATCTGCTAAAGTTAGCTCATGGGGAGTGTATGAGTATCAATGAAGAATTCTTTGATGCGGACCTACCCTGATCTCCTTAGATAGCTATGATGTTTCACTGTCCATTAAAGTGGTGAGCCAGGTCACCAAGTTTGAAAAACTCCACTAGTTGTTAGGTACCAAACCCCATTCAAACATGACATTTCTTGATATAATAACATCCAGGATGACATGGATGAATTATGCCACCAGGTTAATAAGGCTATACCTCAAACTGGCTATGTTACTAAGGAGTCAACTGAGGCTAGCTGGTCCCCTTGCCCCGCTGTCAATATTCTATGAATCTTTCAGGTATTCTAAACCCAATTTTAAAAAAGTACATTCTTAGAGCTTAAATAATCATTATTTTTGTATGTATATGAAAATGCCATGGAGGGTGCTACAGATTGCCAAAAATGTCAGAACATGCAGAACTGCCTTGATAGTAAGTCTCAGGAAATTATGATGCACTACTTCAAGAAGTGCAAATTTGACTGGAGCTAGTGAATGCCCTCATCAACAAATTTAGCATTAATATATCCATCTCTAACTGTATACAGGCATTTGTGCAGAACCATTTTAAGCATGGTGAAACCAACATTGAGTTTGCCAAGATGTTCTATCATGAAGCTCAGGCCCCCAAATAATGTGAACAGGTTA
The DNA here is from genome assembly GCA_022478985.1 of Massospora cicadina. NCBI lineage: Eukaryota > Fungi > Entomophthoromycota > Entomophthoromycetes > Entomophthorales > Entomophthoraceae > Massospora > Massospora cicadina. The sequence goes on from JAKSZP010010588.1 coordinate 45,363, forward strand.
GCTTGGAGGATGCCCCCGCCACTGTCCACTCTGCGTTATAGCATAACACTAACCTAATACTATAATTCCAAATTGCGAAAAGGTTTACTAGTCAATACTTGATTTTAAAGAATAAATCATGGAATTGCCTAAGCAAGAGTTGTGCCAAGCACCTAATAAGGGGAGTCAGGCCCCCATAAATGCTGTAGGACATCCCCAGAGATTTCAACCTTTATTTATTTTTTTGCCTATTCCAGGCGCTTTGAGCATCAAGCAGCCACTTGCAGGAAGAAAAAGGCTGATGAGGCGGGAAAAGTGGAGTCAGCTTAGGGCGTGAGGCACCCTCTGCTGATGGCTTTGCGCGTCTTGCCACTTCCATGGCCATATCCAATACTGAATACTGTGCCATATCCCTACCTGACAAGGTGAATATTGCTACTCGATCATTTTCAATAGAAGTCCAAATTTCCACTTATTTCACCTTCTGAACCATTCTTTCCAGGGAATTTTATATACTCTATCCCCTATGTAAGGCTTCTGGGGCCAGCCAACAATATGGTCAGGGATGGGCTGCTTTTTTAAACCAAAAATGGATAAATCTCAAGGCCCTTCCTCTTTCTCAGATTTCTGACCTAGGCATACCCTAGATGAGATACAGGTAGCCGCTGCCCTTACCTGCTAGCCCCACACCTTTCCCCATACCCCAAGGCCAAATTCATTCTAGTCTCAAAATCAACAGGGTTTTATTTAAGGAAAATCCAACAAATTTATGAAGACTTCAAACAATTTATAAAGCTCCATACCTTGGCCCTCATCCCCTGCCCCCAAAGATTGTTCACTCATAAGCCCACCTAGTATTAAAAACTTTCAATTATTCTAATATGCGGACAAAAGTTTATGATAAGGTCGAAAACAGGTTTTATACTGTCAATCCAGTCTGAAGTACAAAACTTGAACTCAGACCTCCAGAATTTGGGGGGAATGACCCAAGAATAGTTGGAAGTCAACTGTTACTGTTGAGGTGAATTCCATTTCAAAACTGTAAAATTTGAGCCCAAATTAGAAATTGAACCATGCTACTGTGGTTCAGCTTAGCAGCTTTTTACACTTATCCCACCAAATGACAAAGCACCCTGCTAATGGTAGGGTGTTGGGTTATTTTTATTAAAAAATACTTTAAGTTTAATTTAAACATATTATAATTTAAAAAGATTTAGTTGTTAGTAATCATAATAATTTAAACAAGATATGGGCAGCAACTCTATGGGTTGAAGCCTTACCACAACCTTCCCTGAGGGACCCACCCATAGCTCCTGATTCTAGCGGTGCTCTGTGGATATTGTATGCCCCAATGAGTCTTAAGGTACCCCAGCTAAAAGTCAGGTTATTCCTTGGAAAGCTGGGTTCATAACATAATGACCCAACCCAATGGTTTAAAGGTGCAGTTGTTGGTCTAAAGCCTTTTGGCTTGAGAAATCTTCCACCAACCAAAGTTTACTATCCCTCCTAAGGGTGCTCTTTAGCGGTTGCCCACGGTTTACACTTGTTTCAACCATACATCATGTCCATAAGCTGGGGCAACAAAACCCACAATCCCATAATATCCCTCACCCTACTGTAAACAGCCAGAGTTTGTGGCCCACTAGTTTGCTCACGATAGGCCACAGCCAGGTGGGGCTGGGCAACAGGTTAGAAACAAGTGATGAAATGGCGAATATTCCTGAGGAGGAGGTGAGCCCCACGCTCTCAACTATTGCACCCATTGCCCCTGAAAATTCATGAAGTCTGATAGAGTACAAAAATATTCAGGTATACCCCCATAACCAGGGTCTAGGTTACCATACTGAGGCTGGCGTTATCCCCCCACAGGGATCTGAAAGAGCTATAATGGTTCATTTGGACCAATCCCACGCTGCAGTATCTTCTATACCCAAGGCTATTCCATATGCCTGGAAGATGGCATGGGTAATCAGCATAGACCTAGCAGCACCAGCTCTCACTGCCAATGACACCGCAGCTGTTGAGCTGGTGAAGGAGAAACGTCATGAAAATCCCATTTATTATGATCTTTCAAATTTGCAGCCCTTATCTAACCCTAAAGATCCTACGTATGCCCCTTTGTCTTATGCCCAGGCTGCTGCCATGCCCACTCAATTCACCACCAAAATCCGTGGAACGCTCCACCCACTCTCAATTACCCCATCTGGTTCAACCCTTTTCTCCCTTAATGATTTGTTAACTGTTGATCAGGCTTGCTTCTTGTTACCCATTTAAATTCATGTAGGGAACCGGATGGTAACTGCAACTGCCTTAGTGGATAATTTTGCCTCAGGGAATTACATTGACCCTAAGGTAATGCAAGATTTTGTTCTTGCAGTCACTTCAGGTTTCTACACTTGGGTGGCGTAACAAGTCACTATGATTACACTCCCTCTATGTAAACCCATGCGCTTTGTGCCCATAGGTAAAAATTTATGTCACTTTTTGGGAAATCTCAGAGTTGCCTTATCCAGTGATTTTGGGGGTAAGATGGTGATGTCATCAGTTGGGGATTAATGACTTAGAGCGGAATCTGTTAGCCTTCTCCTCCAATGCTCACTCAAGAAAAATCCACCCTTTCCACCCTGGCAACACGCAGTGCCTTGGTGGCTACCATAGAATACTACTCCACAGATATTGTGCCTGAGCTTCCTACTTTTCTGCTTGTTCACACTTTAACCAAGTCAGTTTTTGACGTGGAGGGAGCCTATAAGCTGCTTAATCATTCAAAATTTGATCTGAGCTTTCAGTTAATAGTGGACCTGATCAAAATCACCTTCCCCTATAACCCCACAAGTCTGTAGAAGACCTGGCTTTAAAAATGTGGATTGATGACATGGTGAAAAAGGGGTGGATGTTTAAGAAAAACTTCTATTTTGTTCTCTCCTGTGGTCTTCGCCCAGCTCCAGATAATAATTTAAAACCATGCGTGGATAACAGCAACTTGAAGAATGTGACGGTTCATGATCCCTAGTCTTTTCCCTTGTAGGTAGCGATTTCTTAAACCATTTCTTAATCAAAGGTGCTAATTAAATTGGATCTGGTGAACGCTTTCCATCAGGTGCAGGTGAAGGCCAGCCAGGAGTGGCTACTGAAATTCGTACCCCTATGGCACTTACCAGTTTAAAGTTATGCCTTTTTTCTAAATAATGTCTGGCAGTTTTAACACCAAATATAGGATGCCTTAGGGGATGTTAAAATCTGAGGTTCACAAATATTAGTCACCTGAGATTAACTGCACAGGTTTTGTTATGTGCACTATTTGCGTTGATCTATACTGATAGGTGAGTAATTTTCTTTTGCTTCAATAACTCATATTAAGAAAATTTGAATTTTCTAAAGATAAATACATAAAAACTGCTCAATCAAGACAAAACTTACCAATGTCAATGTAATTAACGCCTGCTGCCCCAGCTTGGTGGGGGGTTTTGCCATCTGGTTTATTTTGGCCTCTGCCAAAGAGCATCCAGGCTGGCTTCTCTAGCCCTCCCAATGCTACTAAAAGTTATGTCCCCCTCAGGACTTTGCACACCACCTCGCAAGCTCACAGGCGGTGCTCTGGAGCCCTTTGATGCTCCCATGGAGCAATTTGCATTTTAGCTTTGGGTCAAATATGGGTTCTTATCTCATACGCAAGTGCAGCCATCATTGAGATGGCCACAGCGTTTTCAAACCTGCCAGCTATATTGAAATCCACCCCTTTAAAGGTAATTTAATCTTAGATTACGCTTTTAAGAAAGTTGAGTGGCAGCAGCCAAGTTGCCATTAGTTTTTTAAAAGAAACCCCTCACCACTATTTGAATCTGGTTCCCAGATGAGGCCACTATGGTGGTCCAGTTTTTCAGGTTTCCCTCCTATCTATCTCCCAAACGCCTTCACTATGAGCTCATGGAGGGTTTGACTATTTACAGCGCAGACACCACGTTGCAGTTTGTGTTTCCAAGTGAGGTGGATCATCTAAGGGGCCTCACTCTTTTGCAATGATCAGCCCATTTCATTGCAATTTCCATTTAATGATTCCTCCCCCACACTTTGATCAGATCCACCCCTGATCACCCATTTGAGGAAACATCAAAAAATTTGCACCATTTTCCCCTTGTGCTTGAGCTTGACCACTTGAAGCGCAAGTGCCTCATGGTTTTTGAGTCCCACATTTCTGAAACTCCTCCCTCCAGCGTTGGGCCAGTGGTCGTTTTGCCCATTTTTTTGAATAGGGCTCGATCCTCCCACCCCCAATACAGGGGAAATTCGTCATTGATCACAAAGCAGCGTCCAATTAAAAACATAAAAGTTAGAATTTTTGATAATAATTTGACAAAGATTATGTAATATTGAGTTGCTGGATGAACTGATTTCAGATGAGCTGCTTTGGTTTACAGCATGTGGTCAATCAGCTCCTGCCACTGCCCTAATTCAGGTGGCTGGCACAGCGCTGGACGAATCCAATCCATTTGAGGTTTTAAAATGGATTTTTGAGAATGAACGGCCATATCATGTGAAGCCAGAATTTGCCTTGGAGGAGTTCTTTGTTAAACCTCCCAATTTGCGTCTACACTATGTTCGCCATTGAAACAATTTTCCAGTTTATTAAAATATTAATAAAATGGCGGTTGAGGCTGTAGCTGCCCCTTCTAACACCTTACTTTGCAAAATCTTCATGGGGAGATGGTGCCCCTTGTTGAGGGTATTCTAATTACTATTTCCCGCAAGATTTTGAGGAAAATGAAAAGTATGAAATTGTGGAGCTTGCTTTTGGTGTGTGCCTCACTTGCATTGACGCGGTGATAAACTTCTCTTTCTGACCTAGTAATCCCCAAACCTGCTAGAGCATCAAGTCGTTCACTTTTGTGCCTAATATCATCACTTTATTTGAGCATCAACTTGCTTAATATGTTGAGGTAATGGACACCGCCAGCCTCATAAATAAATAAAACCCACAACTATACTCCTTATGCCCCATGTCAGAGATGCTCCTACCCCAAAGCTGTCCACCATGGTCTGCCAACTAAAGTGGGCGTTGGACAAAAGTTTTCTCAAAGCTTCTTCACCTTATGATATGGCTTCTTAGGCTGATAACTTAGAGGCCATATTAGGATTTACTCCTTATTCTCTAACAATCCCTTTATTTGGCTCATTTGCAGATAAAGATGAATGGCAGCTCCCCCTTTTTGGGTTGGGCACTACTAGTGCTATAAAGATACTGATATATGGGTGATAAGAGTATGGATACTATTACCCATAGCTGAAATAATAAACCAGTTTCTGATGTGGTCCAACGCTAAACTTGAAATGTTCCACAAGATTCTAATTATACTGATATCTAGGGATTGCTTCCTGCTTCTAGCTTAACTTAATCAATACTCAGATTCAGAGGTTCCTGGCCTTTGTTCGCGTCATGCTGAGTTGGCAGAGATCTACTTCAAAGGTCTACTTCTCTTCTAAGGATATCTGATCATTACTCTTTATCACAAAAAGAGTCAACGATATTGTACTACAACACTATCAGCTGAAAATGTTTAAAACTTAATATTAAATAGATCTAGTGAATGATCCTTTTTATAATTACAACAAACTAGAGAAAATTTATAGGGTAATTTGGCACCCAACTACTCAGTTGGCGCCTCAGCAAGGAAACGGCAGCTGTTACCATTGAATTCCCTTTTGAAGTCTCTTCCACAATGGTCTTTTCCATTGGGCTAAGAATAACTCCATCAGACATCCCAGAGACCTGGAAAACAAAAAGGCCAGAAAATGTTTCCCTAATGTTTCTGCTCAATCACAGTGAACAAAACACATTTAGCTAGCGACCTGCTTAGGTAATGGGACTCCTTATCCACTGAAGCAGGTACAAACTTAAAAATTTGATTTGCTAGTTGTAGGTGACATCACTCATCTGAAAGTTTTAAGTTACACTTCCAATGGGGCAGTTTTTTCTCAAAGTTACACTGAGTGGATTCTCCAAAAAGGTGATAAATTTAAATGAAAATACAAGTATAATTCAACTTAAATTTCATTATAAAAAAGAGGGGATACCTATAGGCTTCATAATGGCTTATAATCTATCAGAGCAAATTAATCTCTGCACAATCAAATCTTCAATCAACTGTTTGGGATGAGATTGATCATTAACCTTGATAGATTGAGATATATTGCTCTCTCCTTCTGATGATGCCAGGGGAATCGATGGAATGGAAGTTTCAGAGATACATGAATTCAGTGAAATCCAGACATTTCCCCCTCAAGGTTCAATTGCGATTGAGGGTGACTTCTCATAAACCTAGGATGAATAAAATTTACCATTGTAATTGTATCAACATGAACAATCAAATACTATAATACCTTTCAAAATGTAACTCAATAGGGACCAGACCAATAGTTCCTAATTTTTCAGTTTGCCCACCAGGCCAAGATTGATAGTACATAATGTAATCCACAATCTAGAATTCAGGTAAGGCAGGTTTGTGTTAATTGATTCTTTAAGTCTCTTTTTGAATGATTGTTTCAATTAATTTCATTGCTTGAGCTTGAAGACATATAATATTGTCAGCCAGATTCCTCATAAATAAATCAGAATTCTCTGGAATGCTTTCGTCAAGGATTGTCTGAACACTAGAAGGGACTGAAGGATCCCGCCCATATATACACTTAAAAGGTGACATCTTGATAATATGATGATAGCTTATCTGATAAGCAAACAAGGCACTAGACAACTAAAAATTCCACTTAGTTATGTCAGTGGATGCCATCTTACTTAGAATCACAACTAGGGTTCCATAAACTCATTCAATGGCCCCATTTGTAGATGTATTATATGGGACAACAAATTGCTGAGCAGCGTTAAATAATTTGGATAGCTCCTGTATAAGTTGGGAGGTGAAGTTAGTCCCATTATTCAACATAAGGACCTTGGGACATCAATGTTGAGAAATGATATGCTGGTATAGGAATAGTGCTGTAGTCTTAGACAAGGGGGTAGCAATGGAAATGGCCTCAACCCTTTTAGTTAAATGGTCGACAGCCATAATGATATACTGATGTCCATGCAATCCCCGAGGAAAAGGACCTACAACTACAATGCTAACCACCTCAAATGCTTTAGTTAGAGGCATAACCTGATGTTGAAAAGTAGGGTTAGTAGTTCCATAGCGTTTACATTTAAGACATGAATCAAGGGTCTCTTGGATAAATTCAGTCATGTTGTTCCAATAGTATCGAGTCTTCAACAATTCTTGAGTCTTCTTTAAGCTGCTATGAACGACTTGTTTATGACCTTCCATTACAGCGTGAAACTAGAGTTGGGATACAAAAAGGGCAACCACCTGGATTTGACTTTCTTATATAAAGCTCCATCCTGAATTTTATTATCTTTGGTGATTAATTTTAGAAAAGTGCGTTCCTCTTCAGTTTCTTGATCCCACAACTCAGGTCATCCAATAAGATTATATAAGAGTTCTTCTTTTTCTAGTTTTAAGGTCAGAATAGGCAATTGGGACAGCCCATCAACATTTTGATGGTGAGCACCTGAGAGATGAACAATGGAGAAATCATAATTTTGCAATCTTAAGGCCTAAAGGGCCAACCTCTCATCAGGATCCTTCATGTTCTGCAACCATCTTAAGGAAGAATGGTCGGTAATAACAGTGAATTGGTTACCATATAAGAAGGGACGGAAGTGCTTGATTGATAGAGTTACAGCCAAACACTCCCGCTCATAGACACTTTAATTTCACTCAGCCTTCAACAACGTTTTGCTATAGAAAGTGATGAGATTATTATTCCTCTCTTCATCAAACTGGGATAAGGTAGCCCCAATTGCGACATCACTTGCATCAGTATGTAAAAAGAAAGGCTTGTCAAATTGGAGATGAATTAAAACAGGTGCTTTGATCAAGGCAGTACGTAGAGAATTAAATGACTGTTCTTGATATGATCCCCACTTGAAGGGTACTCCTTTCTGCAACAGGTGGAATAAGGGTTCAGCCATATCAGCAAAGTTGGGTATATAGTTACAGTAATACCCAACCATTCCAAGAAAGACAAGAATATCCCGCAGAGAGGTAGGAGGAGGCATTTGTTGGATGGCTTGACCTTTGTCTGAGAGGGGTCAAATCCCTTTAGCTGAGACCTGATGAAATAGAAAATCCATTTCATTTTTAAAAAATGAACATTTGGAGGGTTTGAGTTTTAAGGAAGACTCCAAATTCATCTAAAAACTTTTTTTAGATGGTCCAAATGCTTGGTAAAAGTTTTGGAAAACATGGTAATATCATCAAGATATACCAGAACACAAGTAAGCTTTAGAACCCGTAGCATACAGTCCTTGGCCCTTTGGAAGGTTGCTGGGCATTGCTTAATCCTTGAAGCATATGTGTTGGTTCAAACAAACCTTCACTTGATATCAGGGCACACTTGGCATGGTCTTCTGGTGATGACTCAATTTGCCAGTATCCGCTGGCTAAGTCCATGGCCAAAAATAGGTGGATCTAGCCAACAACCTAAGGGAATCATCTATCCTAGGTAAGGGTAAAATTTTGTCAAGTAATAGCATTCAGTCTGCAATAATCCATAACAACTTGATGGGAACCATCTTTCTTCTTAACCAATAACAATGGAGATGCCCAAGGACTATTGGAGGGTTTTAACAATCCAGCCTCCAACAATTGATGCAGCTCCTAAGTAACCTGGGCTTCTCCTACTCTAGACTTATGATAGGGCTTTGCACAAATAGGAGGGTGATCGCCAGTTTATAGAGAGTGCATTACTCCTTTCATCTTCCCAAAATATTAAGTATGCTTAGCAAAAATGTCGGAATATTTGTCTATAATTGAATCACTTGTTTCTCCTGTTCCTAAGTGAAGTGTTTTCCAATAGCTGGACCCACAGTAAGGATTTCCTGATCACTTTCCAACCCAAAATCTTGTAGACTTCCGAAGGGTTAACATCATAAATCCAAGATAAAGGGAGTAACTTGACATAAGCAATAGGATGCTCTTGATCTATTAATTTTTGGCTCATTGGTAAGGTTCACCAGTAAGACGGATAATGATCCTGAGTATGTATAATACAGTACTCCAGGACAAGGCAAGAGTGCTTTAGCAGAAGGGTTGAAAATGCCTTGAACTTGTAACAAATGCCCTTTGGGAATTGAAAAATGCAAAGAAGAGCCATCAATTACCTGTGGTTTTTGGAGAAATAACTAAGTTTTTGGGGGGTGAAAATAGGCATCCCTTCACCAATATCAGCTGATGTAGGGTGTAATTTTATGTGAGAATCTTCAACGTGATATTGAAGTGAATAAGACTTTTTGGTTCCTTCTAGCAGACATAACTGACGTCAGGTAGAAGCATGATTGTATAAAAGTAAGGAAACTCTAAACCCCAAGAGAGACAACAATGAGTCGGGGGAATTGTTAGTTCCATCAAATTCTCGTAAAAATTGAGTCCCTAAAGGTAGGTCATAACATATGTTATCTAGTACAATGGCAGGGATTGTAAAAGTTAATTTACCAATTTTCAAGGAAGGGACAAAAAATCTCCAATTGACCGAGTACTCTGAGGTCCAGCTGTGCCTTTTTTCTTCAAAGTGAGAAATATTGGGAGAATTTTATCTACTTGGTGAATTTTGATGAAATAACAATCCTAGGACCCTGTATCTATGATAGCCTTGGCATGACTTGATTCATTTGGAAGTCAATATGGGTAATGGTGCTTCCAAACTGAGAGGATAAAGCCAACAAGGAGGGCAAGGAATAAGAAGAATGTTCATCTTTATTATACTTGATTGGGACCTGATGTTCTTGCTGGGCATGCATAACATTATCAAGGTGAAGAATCTTATAGATTATCTCTTTTCTTCTTCTCATCAGCTTCCTTCTTGAAACAACGATCCTCAGTATGAAAATATTGATGACATTAGTTACATTGGATCGCCCTAGTATTCTCAAGCATAGCATAGAATTTGGGGCGACTAGGTCTAGGAGACTCATAACCTCAGGGTTTTTTGGAGAATTGAGGAGGCAATTCCAATAAGGCCTCCTTAATGTCCAAAATACTTCATAAATTCTTTTTTACACTGATCAAATAAACTTGCATCTGCGTTCTGGAAGGAAAAGCTGACATAACTGCCATAATTGCATTATCCAAATTAATTGACCACAAGCCACTAGAGTCTGAGCTTCCTGATAGAACCAATGAGCAAAGTCTTTGATAGATTCGTTTTGGTGGGGCTGTATACTCATAAAAGCCTGTTTTTGAGAGGATAGAGTTTGCTCACTCCCAAATTCTTTGATTAGCGCTTTATTCACCTGAGAGCAAGTAGAACAAGTCATCAAGTGAGTTGCCACAATATCCCGAGCCAAATAAGTAAGGCAATTTGGCAAATAATTCATTTTTTGGTGAACTGTAGCCTCACTTAGCGCCTTTTCATAAATATAGAGGAAGGAGATAATGCTGCCTTCCTCCAGGGAGTACTTGTCTTTGAATACCGGTTTGAAACTCATGGGGTATTAAAAGTCAAAACATGTACTCCAAGTGGTTCAGATTGAGTGGAAACATAGGAATTGGAGTCCAACGCTTGAGAAAAAATTTAAGGATAAGGACCAGCAGCTTCAGTAGAAATCTCACTAATCTGACGGTTCAGCTCAGAAAGCCCCACTTTTTCATCTAACCAGCAAGATAGCTCAAAGGTCTGTTCCTGTTGGACATTATACTTGAGTTCCAGTGTCTCAATCTTCACTTAAAGAATTTCTCCTTTTGATTCACTGGCATGGAGCAGGATATCAGTGTCCTTTGCCCATTTACCCAAATTGACCAACTCATTGGATAAAGAATGTAGTGACAAGAGGGGATTGATTAGTTCCACATTGGGGGCTAAGTTACATTCCTTGGCCAACATATATAATTGTTCATGCAAACGATCCATCATACTTAAAGAGAGTCAATTTGTTGAAGGGATCCGTAATGCCCATCAGCACCTGGAGGCCCCTGAGGCCCTTCCATACCTGGCAGTCTCCAAGGCCCTACATTCCCAGGAGGTCCTCGAGGTCCATCAGCACCAGGTGGTCCACGTGGTCCTACACCCCCAGGTGGCTCACGAGGTCCTTCAACTCCTGGGGTCCCATAGATCCTGAGGCTTTCTCTACCTCATTGACCTGGAATTGAATCCCTGAGTACAGCTGTTCCAATTGAATGAGTTGGGTTCTAACTTCCACCCCCATTGATGATTACACTCAGAGAGTTTGGAAGACCCTCTCTCCATTCTCTCTGAATCTCATGAACTCACTTTGTGAACTGATCATCAACAAACCCAGACATCCTAATATTGAGCTGAATAAGCTGTTGATGAATTTCATTGAAAAGGGTCTAATTACTAATAATGGCCTCACAATTATTTTGGCTAAATTTGAAGGCAGACTTGAAAAATTTGGAAACATGATTATTCAAGGATTGAAGTCCTTCTAGTAAATTGAGCATCCCTTGATGGTGTATTTCCACTATGGATAATAAATGGTATAAGGTTGGGTGAACAAGCTGGTGCAAGTATTGCTTGGGGCCAATTCCTGGCATTTGGGAGGGTTGCAACACTTCCCACAAGATAGAGGGTACAGTATTAGATCAAGGTCGGGTAACACAGATTCTAGAGATTAAAGCACCTTCAAGCAGTTGATTAATAATATTTTGTAAAACTTCAGGTGGTATTTGAAAATCTGAGGTAAAGATTAAGCTAGGACCATAAAATTCCAAGTTGCCATGAAATTCCAACGTGGAGGGTAATTTTGGGATTTGGGTTTTAGATAAATGAACCCATTGTAACATGAAGCCTTGCTCATGGCCATGAGCTTCTTCAGGAAAAATGAGAATCCATGGTAGTGATTGACGTTTTCACTGGTGCACAACTCATAGTGCCCCTGTAGTGAGCACCAGTCTGTAAGTTTTGAATTACACTTCCAATTGGGAAGGTTTTTTTCTCAAAACTACACCAAGAGGATTTTCCAAAAAGGTGATAAATTTAAATGAAAATACAGGTTATAATTTGACCTAAATTTTATTATCAAAAGGAGGGGATTTTCATAGGCTTCCTACTAACTCATAATCTATCAGAGAGAATTAATCTCTGCGCAATCGAAACTTCAATCAACTTATCAGGAGAGTTTAATCAAAAACTTTGATAGATTGAGATATATTGCTCTCTCCCTCCAATGATGCCAGGGGAATTGATGGAGTGGAATTTTTGGAGATACATGAATTTGGTGAAATCCCAACAACTCGCCTCACACTTCCTATACAAATTATCAATCAGTTGATGAGACCTGACTCATCCCAATTGGTATATCTGATAGTTAATCAGCAATAAACTATCATATGACTCAATTTCATCTGAAACTATTCTCAATGAGACCTTAGGCATTTGCACGAATAAAACCCAGAAGATCTAAACCTAGAGAATTACCCAAAAATCTGCTGGCATTATTAAATCAATATTAAAATCAATTATTATCTAATTTCTTTGTAGTTTGACTTATCCCTTGCAAACCAGCAGATAACCTAGGATTCTTAAAAGGTGGGAAAAATCCCAACACTTCCCTCATCTACCCTAGAATCCAGAAAGAATAAGATTGGGGCAGGAAATTGCCGCCTTGGGCAGGTCAAATACTTCAAAGTTCCCAGCGGATCACAGCCTTTTCCACATACAATGCTGCTCATGAAAAACTTTTGGCCTGCAGTTCTCGTCCTTTATTCCTCACTGCTGCCTCCTCAGAGAGCAGTCCTCATGACCCATTGCCATGACAGCCTATTCGTTTGTTTGTGCCAAAGCTAGCCCCATAAAGATAGTTTCCCCCAGTCAAAGCTAGATGTCCCTTCATCATTTACAAGATAGGTTTGGTGTCCTTGTTTCCTTGATCTATCTCCTCATCCTTGGAAGGAGGTTACTAACAGAAGTTTCTTTCTTGTGGCAAAAATAAGAAATATTTAATTAAATCTGTACTTGTTATTTTTCTCTTGCTTTTTTTCTATAACATTCTTGCATTTTTTTGTCTTTTTTTAGAGCTTATTTCATTAATTAGAAATTAATTGTGCAGGGGAGGATACCCCAGTGGTAGAACAGGGACCTCTTGTAATGGAAGCGACAGAAGAAGTTTAGATTGGACTGCCAGTTGGGATGCATAAGCACCCAAAAAGCAAGCCAGAATGACAGAGGCATTGCTGACCAAATGACTTGATATGGAGCTGGGCATTGGGAAACAATGAATTGTTGATGAAGCATAATAGTGAGTATGATCCCAATGATAAACCACACTGAACCCACTCCCGACCCAGGGGGTCTTGCTGCAGGGTGGGATTGCTGAGATAGTCTCGATGAGCTCTTCAGTATATAGGGCCATTTCAACTGGGGCAGCAAGGAGACAGATTCTCTCTTGCAATTGGTGGACATAAGGCCACAAGACCCCGTGTATTGCTGCCGAGAGTTAGTGATAACAGGGTTGTAGAGCCAAAAATATCAGACTTGCTGAATCCAATTGGTGATGGAGGGGGCCATAGTGACCATAAGTACTGGTAGAGCCCATCCGGTATATGGACTGATGGGCCACCAGGGAAACGCCATCAGGGATGCAGTCAGAAGAGATAATTAAAACTGTTTGGGTTATTGGCAAAATTTTTTTGAAAGGAAATAAAGAAAATCAACCAACAATTTTCTCAGTGCTATGCAACTAATTAAATAGTGGTCAATTGGGGTAGTGATAAGCTGGGATTGGGACCCTCAATTTTGACCTAACCAGTGAATTGTTTGGGAATGGGCAGGTTTGTTCCTTGAGAACTGACATTGCAAAATTTGGTAGTGGGCCGAGTTGCTATCAGTTTGAACTTGAACATCCAAACTGAGGCTCAACTACGTTTCTGATGGTTGACATGATGGTGTTTGGCCCAACGAGCAACAGGAATCCCCCAAGGCCACCCCATATAGGGGCGGGTCCATTTGGTTGGGAACAGGTTTGGGACGCCCAACCTGCCCATGCTTGGTTGCTGGACCGTTCATTTGGTCAGTGGCATCACATCAGCCACAACACCCAAATTGCCAACAGGGGGTTTAAACCCTCATCAATGGCGTCCGATTCTATAGCCTGATCATCAAGGATTATCCCTGACAACTTTAGTAGGAAGGTTCTTTGTTTGACCAGCATATCGATTGATTTGGAACCGTTGGGCGTTCCAGCTGATTTTAATTATACAATCTTGGCGCAGATTTCGCAAATTCCCCATTACAGTTCTACCAAGGTGAGTGTGGATACTGGGGGTGGGGTCCAAAGTGGAAGAGCTGTTACCCATCGCTCATCTACTATGTGAGTGAGATTGCATTGAGTAATGAGAGGTACTGCCATCCTCTTTGGTGTCTTCTTACTCAGAAATGGGAAGATGGCCCAATCAACAGCCAGGGGACGTTCCCCGGGACTTACACCTCTACCACTGCCTCCCCAAGTTTGATTCTGGTGCAGGAACTTTGAGTAGGGGACAATTATGCCTGTGTTGGTGTTGCACACCAATGCCCCAAACCAAGATAGCAGATAGAAAAGGTGCTCCATGGAGTTCCTGGCCTATCATACGCCGCAAATGAAGGTTTTCCAGATTTTTCTCCTTTTCCAATCATTCAATTTCCCAATAATCGGTGCAGTATCATCCCCAGGTCAGCTCACCTCAAATAATTTAGAAATAGAAATAAAAATTAATTGTGCCAAAATTAGATTAAATTAGAGCTTAATATACACCAAGTTAGATAATGTTGACATTATAAAAAGTCTGGCATCCCCATCATTCCCAGCTAATATGTCAAATTCATCTAACTTCCAATACCAACAATTTCTGGACAATCTTTCTGCTAAAAATGCCCGCTTCTTCCTATTGATGAGTCATGCCACTCGCAGGAATCTCATCTATGGTCCCACCAGGACCCATAATCTAAGTCAAGTGCAAGTGGGTAGTCCTTCCTTTGAATTATCAGACATTGTCATGGCTTGAAAATAACATAACCATGGGGAAAAGTACCTTGGACAAAGCTGCATGTCAGAAGGACAAGAAAATGAAGTTGGCAGGCCTCCACGACCTCAAGCATACCTTGGATTAACACTGGGTGAAGGTGAGGTACGCCCAGGTTGAACCTAGGGATGCAAGAGAAGTTCAACCCTGTATAAAAGTAGGTGCGCTAAAATTAACCAGCTTTGCATTAAAAAACAGTTTGCTTTAGTTTCTCAGTAAGCGGTGATTTGAAACCCATCTGGTTTTCAAAACTAACAGCTTGTGTCAGCCTCTCCTAAAATTAATAACATGAGTTGGGTTGATTACCAAATATATTTTACTGCCTGATGAAAGCGTGTGCTTATTGGTACACCTCGGTTTAGTACCACTTCCATTGATTGATTGTTTCCCCAAATTACCTTAAATACCTTTGCTTAAGACCAGTATCTCTCGTTGGTCAACTTCCACCATAATAAAGACCCTTTTCTAGTACACCTTTTTTATTTTATGTTATCTTGGATGATCCTAGGCGCGGACCTTGTTGAGGAGGTCTTGTGCAACATTAACCATTTAATTTTAACAACTGTAAGTCTCTCCGCCTGTGAACTGTTGTGCTTAGGTTCCCTCCAGCCTGGGTCGCCTATAAACTCACTTCTGAACATTTCAGGGTTCAAGTTTGGTTCTTCCCTGTGATGATAACCATCCTTAACTTAAGTTATTACAGCTCAAGCGCCCTCTGTGGGGCTTTAGTAACTTTATTGCTAATGACTAGTTTCCTGGCATTGG
The DNA here is from genome assembly GCA_022478985.1 of Massospora cicadina. Classification (NCBI taxonomy): domain Eukaryota; kingdom Fungi; phylum Entomophthoromycota; class Entomophthoromycetes; order Entomophthorales; family Entomophthoraceae; genus Massospora; species Massospora cicadina. The sequence continues at coordinate 61,175 of JAKSZP010010588.1, forward strand.
CCCTGTGCACCATGCACTACCACGCTAGGAACAGAAGAGTTATAGACACTCTCCTTACATTAGTCGCCAAACCACTTTTCTTTATGTGCATGAACCTTTTCCAAGTGGGACTTTCACAAAGTGTAAATGGTGTTCACCAGCTGTTGGTCACGGCCGTGGTGGGGCTCACCACTGTTTACTCTTTTTCTTAAAGGTTGGAGCATCTCAAGTTATTTTTTTACCTCTGACTGGAAAGCACCCACCCTTCTTGCTCATACCCAGTGGATATGGACGCTTCACAATCCAAGAGTCTGGATTTACTAACTTTCCACCAAAAATAATAAAATTGAATCAAATAAATGGGTTTTCTTTGACACTGCGTTTGGACGGTGCAGGCGGTATCCTTGACAGTGGTCCTGGGTGTAATGTCCTCAGATAACGTTGCACAATCATTTTCAAAATGGGATAGGATCATTCACAACCAAAAAACATATTTTATAACAGCGTTGCCATATATACAACCAAACCATATTTGTTCTCTTATGGATCAGATATGGAACCCATTTCTTTGTATCAAATTACCACAGAGAACCCACGCTTGACCACCACAATGATCCACAGTTCCCAGGAGGTGGAGAAGGAGCTACAATTACATTATAAAAACGTTTATGAAGTTGCTGAAAATATGGTGGAATATGTGGATTTTAGTAGTAAGAGTGGCCAAATATCCCTCTCCATTCTTTGATGTAGAAATGTACCCTTGGGCATGTTAAAAATTGAAGAATAGTTTGGTGGTGAAGTATTGGCGTTGTCTGCTATAAATAAAGATAGTTCAGGATTTTTAACTGCTACTCTTTCATCACCTTCAGATAAAATTAGCACTAATATTTTGGTGGATACTGGAGCCTCTGAGAATTTCATTGACCAAGACCTAGCCGACTACCTTGAGCTTAGTTACTTGCCAGGTGGTATGGTTAGGGGAGGGGCTTCTCAAGATACTTCCACCCTGAAGGTACTAGGGTTAGTGGATTATCAAGTGGGCAAGTATATTTTGATGAAATATTTCCAAGCAATTGAAAAACTTTTATACGCCATTATTTTGGGAGTGGAAGGGTGGCGAAAGTTTGACGTCAGGATCAACTTGAGAGAAAATACCCTATCCCTAACATTAAATTATGTCATACACTAATGTTCCTTTGTCTGAGGCTAACTTCCAGGCCAATTTTCCCCACTGGGCCAATAACACACCCTCAGTCTCGCTCCATTGTTGAAGCCCTCAGTGGAGGTACCTTCAAGGAGAGTGTATAACTCTCCTGTTTCCAGCGTGGTGGTGCACGGCGCACAGAGCCAACGCACAGAAACTAGCCATTATTATCAAAGTTATTAGATCCCAGCAGAGGGTGCTGGAGCAATAATGACTCAAGGAAAAGAGGGAGACATTATAAAATTTACCACACCAAAATTGACACGGTGCACAAAGAGGAAAGGGTTAAGCGTCCCAGGTTGGAGGGAACCTGGGAAAACCAACAGTGCACTAGGGGCAAACCATATTATGTGTAAAATGATATGGTGGATGTAGCGCAAGACCTCCTCAATGGGGTCCACACACAGGATCGTTCAAAATAACATAAGTAAAATGGGAAAAACGTGAAAATGTTTACTGGAAATAAACCAACAAGGAGTGTTGGTCGCGAAAAACATAATTAATCTTCATTGGGGAATCTAGAGTCTGCTGAAGTGGTCCCAAACACTGATTAACCAATAGGCAAAAGCTACCATCCAAATTGGTAGAAAACACAGAAGCTGACTTCACTCGAGAAATTAATTGAAGTTTGATCAGACCCAAATGCATGATTTTGTAAATGGAATGGGTTCAATACCCTGTTCCTCAACAAACTGAATAGAACCATCTGCATCAATTGTGTAAATCGGTCATCCTAATGCCTGGGCTGACATAAGGGGCTGGGCGTTAAGCACCTCACTAGTACCAACCAGGACATATTTAGCTTGTACCCAGCGTTGGTTTAGTGTGTGCCTGAGGTCAGGGAAGGCCTGAAGCTTCACCTTCTGCCCTCCTGGCGCCCAGCCTTATCCTTAGGGTTGGTCCCCACTATGATGCCATTTAACCATGGCAGTTACCTTCACCTTCTTGTTTGGAGGGTCTGGAATCTTTGTTTATTGCGGCTTCAGACAATGAATTATCTCATTCAGAAGTAATTGCAAGTTCATTTTCACAGTTTATCTGGTGTATATATCTATTCAATTTACCCTTTGACCGTATGGGAGGAAGGAGCATTATATGTGTGGTTAAGGAGCAGTTATCCAAATGCGCGATTTTTCAGTGTACCACCCCAGTATGCTCCCCAATTCTATTCGTGGAGAAAACCAATGAAACTTTATGCCCTTGCATAGATTATGGGAACTTAAACAATGTTACTGCACCAGATCTCCATGCCATCCCTTTGAATTCACAGATTGCACGCTATGTTGAAAAGGCTAAAGTCTTCTCCAAACTAAATTGCCTAGATGCGTTCATTCAGATCCGGATTAAGAAGGGACAGGAGTTTAAGCTGCATTCAGTACCAGAAAAGGAGATTTCCAGTTTTGGGTTCATGCCTTTTCGGGCTTAAGAATGCCCCTGCTATACTTAATTGCCGCATTGATGCTACGTTGGGGGACTTCTTGGGGGTATGCGCGTTGCCTACATGGATGATATTCTGGTGCTTTCCCCTGATCATGAGTCCCATACAGATCACCTTTGGCAAGCGGTGGAGAGGTTAAAGGCAGCCAACCCTACGCTGAAGATCAGCAAATGTGAATTCTTAAAGCCCCAGGTCACCTTTCTGGCAACATCGTGTTTGACCAAGGACCTATGATAACTCCAGACAAGGAGAAGGCGATTCATGAGTGGCCCACCCCAAAATCGGTCATGAGATTGAGGAGTTTTTGGGGACGTTTACGTTCCACAAGAAGTTCACACCAAATCTTTCTGAAGTGGCAGCGCCCTTGTATAAGGCCAGTGGTGCAAAAGTGCTCCAATAGTCCCCCATTTTGGAGGATGCTTTCCAAGCATTAAGTTGCACCCTGTCATCCATGTCCGTTCTTTGCCATGTAGATCCTGAAAAGGAGTTCATTGTGTCTACTTATGCCTCCAACTTCGCCATAGAAACTTTCTTATTACAAGTGGGCGAAGGCGCAACAGAGCATCCAAAGGATATCCTTATAGGGTGATGTCTCTGCCTGAGTTAAACTACGCCATTTATGACAAAGAGTTATTAGCAGTGGTGAAGGCGTTAACTTATTGGCGTCACATCTGCATGACTCTTCCCAACCTTTCCGCATCTGTACAGATCACCATGCCTTGTTGTACTACCATGCACCTCATGTCTTAACTTCACGGCTGACCCTTTGACATGAGACCCTTGCCCAATTTACATTTTTTATAAATTCACCAAGGGCAAGGAGAATGGGTTGGCAGATTCTTTGAGCCGCAATCCTGCATTAGCTCCTGATCCAAAGGAGTTAGAAGTTCATAAGACCCAGTTGATGATTCCAAAGGAAAATTATGTCACAACTTCCCTCTCCCATGGCTAACAGGCCAGCGCTCACTCCTCTGGAAAATGCAGAGGAATATAGTACGTTCAGAAAGGTAGTCCTTTCTCAGCCGCTGGCAGCTGAATATACTATGGTACTTGCTAAGAGCGAGCTGAATCAGGAGGATCTAACCAGGGGTTATCATGTAAATGATGAGATGGTGTGGTTTCAGGGGCGCTTACAGGTTCCTGCTGGACCACTTCACCTGAAAATCATCTGGGACCATCATGACGGAATCACCTTTGGTCATCCTGGGAAAGCAAAGATTTGGAGTTAATTTGACGCACATACAATTAGAAATGCTTACCCACTAAGGTGGATAGATATTGTAAAGAGTGCCAGATCTGCAATCAAATAAAACCAAATTGACAACCATTAGCAGGGTTATTGGTACCAGTTCGAAAGTATGAAGAGCTTTAAAATTCCCTATCAGTCGATTTCATTGTGGAATTACCTGTTTTTTATGGTTATGATGCCATCATGGTAGTGGTGGACTGTTTACCAAGTTTGCCCACTTTATTACTTTCAGAACTACAATAATTACGGCTGAAATGACTAGGCTCTTTATCACTCATTTGTTTGAGCTTCACAGTGTCCCTCAAGAGATTATTGGTGATTGGGGACCCCAGTTTGCATCTGTCTTTTGGGAAGAGTTGTGTAAGACTCTTCAGGTTCGCACCTACCATTCAACAGCCTATCACCCCCAATCAGATGGGCAGACCAAACGAGTGAACTAGTTCTTAGTTTAGTTTCTGCAGTGTTACACTGCCACAGATCATTCAGATTGGGTTTCTCATCTTACTATGTCCCAGTTTAGCTACAACAACACACAACATGAGTCTATTTGTTGTTCCCTTTTTTGCCAGCCACGGGCTTAAACCTTGTTGAAGTTTATACCTAAATTGGATGGCTGTTCTTTCTCTGTGTAAGGTGGAGTTTCAAATGTATATTGTATGGTGACAATAGACCAGATGGTGACTATAGCTAAGATACAACTCCTTGGTAATAACACCTTCAAAGTTATATTCTGTCATTACTTGGATGATGGCACACTGCCATGATCCTTCTGATCTCAAGTAAATTATAGACTTAATACAACATAAAGTACTAATTTCAAAAAGCTTATAGATTAAACTATGAACTTGTGGTAATAGTTGATTGTGATTTATTAGTATCGGCTTGGAGATTATTTATAGGGTTTAATGTTCACCACATCTTACCCATGAAGCCTCATTTTCAACGGCACTTGGCTAGAGAAACACATAATAAGTTTTTTTGAGGGTCTACAAACCTTTTGACTCAGTGCATCTCACACAGCCTCAGGGTCATTGTCAAAATTGTAAATATTCTCAAGACAATGTTTCTGACGCATCTGCAAATAGCTGAACTAATGCTCTTCTCAAGCAATTGGCAGCACATACCAAGTGATTCATAACACTAATTAGTATATATTTTATTGAAAACTCAATTAACACTAAGAACTAATTTTGACATAGACCAAAAAAGCCCACATTCCTGAGTCATTAAGTTGACTATTATTATTAAGTCCGACCTAGCCAATAAAGCTCTCAAGCCCATGTCCTCATAGTTAAGTATTCTTAAGTGGATTTGCTTGGTCACGAATCCCAAGCTTTGCATAAGCATAAGATATTCCTGATCCATAATCACTGATATCCAATATGATCCATGATAAATTAAGCATGTTAACATTATTATGTCCCTATTAAATATCTGACAATCAGGTCCAGTCAACTACTCAATAAACCTGCCTTCAACATGGAGCCCAGCTGTAGATCTAAAGTTGAAGCGGTGGTGGACTTTTGGCAGACTATCAAGAAAGTACACCAGGGGTTTCTACAATTTTGGAGGCGGCAATGCAAGTATATAAGGAGAATGCTAATGGGAAGATACAAGTGGGTTCAGCGTACAAAGAAGAAGAACTTGTGATTCTTGATGCTTGAAACATCCCTATCAAGAAGCCATGAAAAAAGCTGGTACCATAGAGGATTGGTCCTTACCGTGTTGTTAAGAAAGGTGGGTCACGCCTCATCCCAGTTAGATCTTCTTCATTTTAGATCCTTTCTATCTTTCATAAGAGCAAATTGACGTCGTTTGAGGCCCCCAACCAGTGACTACCAAGGCTATTTGTTGGACATTTGCCCTCTCAGCTGCAAAAGCAGAATGTCTTAGGTTAGATCTACCAAAAAATGGGAAATATCAGCCATTTGTGAGTTTGTGATGATCCTAAGAGCTATTTTGATAATAATAACAATTTTATCGATCAAAAGATTCTGGTCAATTCTTGGTAGAACCCACAAAATTGGGTTAACATGATTTTGAATGCTACATAGGCAATAACTACAAAATTGAGAAGTCAGATTTCTCTGACCATGTGGCAAACTCTGAAGCGTTCACGGATGGTACTCCCCTAGCCAAAACCAAGTCCCTTCAAGCACCTACGCGAGGATCACCCCCTTTTATAGGCTTGGTGGGGGGCCACAAGGTGCAAAATATTTAGCAAATGGGGATTGGATGAATTGCATCAAATTGTTACCCAATGGGTACATGATAACCAAAACTGATTCCTAATACAATTTTCAGCTAAATTGAAGCAATTATTCCAAGCTTTGATAGGATGCTTTCCCATATTTCCTAATTTGGATTAGTATAAGCTATTCTGAACCTATTATTGAATTCCCTCGACCTATGATACATTTAAATACTAATCTGTTGGGCATTAAGGAGATCAATTTCCTTTGTTTCCCCACGCTGGTAATAAAAATCATAAAACCCAAGTTTTTTAGTAGTGCTTGTTTTTTAATTTTATTAAAACCTTTATGGGATCCAGCGGCGTAAGCACCAGCGAGCAAAAATAAGCTGGGTTCCTACAAAAAGGTGCTCACTACAGAGGACACCTATACACCTCTAAAATCTTCAAAAATAGGGGATCAAACGTTATTAACCCTCCCACTTTTCCTCTTCACATTAAATCACGGTTAGTTGCTCTGGAAAAGCAAATAGCAAGCGCTCTATCCCGTCTCAAAGAACTTGAGCGTCGCCCATTAAAACCACTTTTTTAAAAAAAAGTAAACCCCTGGCGAAGGTATCATTGCTACTTTTTTGCATGTTTATGCTGATGCCATGTATGACCCAACGGATAAGTGAAAAGTTCACCACATCCTTCCCTGTTTAAACCGCCTAGCGTAAGAGATGATAGTTCCTTACCTGAATCCCTGCACACCTGGGCAGAGGTGAAGGAGGCTCTTTTGACTATATTTGGATCAAAGCAGAGTCTACACAGAAAAACAGCCCTTTATGCGCCTTAGCATTTATGAAGGTGAACCGCCCCAAGCCTTTGCTGAATGATTTTACTTCTCTGCGCAAAGGTTATTAACCTTTAACATGCTCACGCTGATGATGCTAGCGCCGCCCTGTTAACTGGGTTAGCTTCTCAGCCCTCTCTGGCCAGGCATATCATCTCATTGGAACGCCATTTCAAAAATATCCACGACATAAAGGAGGCTCTGTTAGATGTTGCCAATTTCCATTCATGTGCAACAACCAATGAAGCTGAGAGGAAACCTTCCATTCTAACCACTGAGGAGTTTCCGCCTGTAGAACAGTTGAGGTTGAGATCATCTGTGAATATCCTCCCTGGGAAAACTGTTCCATCAGTGCGACCTATAACAGATAATCCTTACTCATGTATGTCTAAAACCTACAATTGAGTCACTACAATGTTTCCGCACACACTCACCAGAGCTTCTGTGCCTTCCCCTCCAGCCAAGAAAGTAGTTGCATGCCCTAAGACTACTCAACCTCATATAGCCATCTCCCCTACCTCAATTGCAGCTTTGCCAGTGGTTGAAAATACCCTTGGGGATGAATCTGAGGGGGTCTCAATGATGTGGGCAACTACTTATTGGGAGCTCCTGTAGGTGGAGGCCCAGGATTAATGAACGTTGAAGGAGTAGACAAAACCACTATACATGAGGAAACATACATCAGACATATTCTAGGGTGTCCAAAAGGTTTTGACACTGCCAGCAACGGTATTAGTTCTTATCTGGTTTGATTCAACCTCTTCAGCGGGTCCTTACCATAAACTTCTTATTGGATAAATACCCTGAAGCTGCGCGCAAATTAGCCTCCAGTTTCTGGCTCAAGGAGGTCTTAGCTCTTTCAACTAACTTTGGAGGAACACTCATCAAGGTTGAAGTGGTCATACAAAAAGTCCAAGTATTGGCTATACTGAATACTGGCTCCCAAGTTAATGTGATCTCTACTAAGCGCATATAAAATATAAAGTTGGCGCCTGACTTGGAGTACAATCAAGAATTTGGAACCTCTGGCCCTAATAACACTCATGCCATTGGGGCATATTCTTCTCTTCCCATTAGAATTGGGAAGCTCACCTTATCAGCCGATGTAGTAACCTTGGAAAAAAACGCCTATGATATTCTCATATGTATCCAATTTATGATTGAGTATGAGTGAATAATCAATATGAAGCAAGGTTTCTATCCATTACTCAACTATGAAGTCCATTTAGTCTTAACTAATAAGGAGACTGGAAAGAATGAATACTATTGCATGGTTGAATATCCCTTTTCAGCTTTGACTTTACATTACACCACATCTGGGCGCAACACAAAGAAATTTCCCAATTAAGTCGATGCTAGGGACGGTATGCTATTTATGCTGCAGACGAGGTCTTGATTAAGCCCGGTGAACAACGAGTGGTTAATACAAAAATCACGCTCCAGATCCCACACCGCTGTTTGTGCACCTTGTAAGTATTGAGGGCGTTAGTCCATTGGAGCCTTGGGTATTGCATGGAATTCTTGATCCAGCCTACCAGAGGCCTGTTACTCTACTTTTTGGAACCTCACAGCAAAGGACATAATTTTATGAAAACACCAGGAGACTGACAGAGTTTTGTTAGTCCCTGTGGAGGACATTAACAAATTCACTCCATTGGCTTTAGATTGGAAATGGGTCTGGCAGCGGACAACTTGTTATGTATCTTACCCAACGTCATTACTTGGATGAGCTAACCTTAGATGAACTGGAAAACATTTTATCTTCTAGATGACTATAGCGACATATTCTCGAAGTCAGATACTTACTATGGCCACATGAAGGTCTGGAACCACTCCATCAATGTGGGTGATGCCTTTCCTATCTGGTCCAAAACTTATCACAAATCAAAGGTGATAAACAGCAAATGAGGACGGAGATCCAGAAGTTACTAGACGCTGGGTTACTAGTTCCCTCAAAAAGCCCTTGATCTTCCTTTTTTCGTTATTTAAAAAGAATAACGGAAGTCACCAGAGAGTCATGGACTACCGCAAGTTAAATAACCTCATGAAGAAAGATAGCTATCCAATTGTTCGCATTGAAGATGCCTTAACTCAACTCTCTAGCTCTAACTTCATCTCCGCAATGAACTTGTCTAGTGGCTATTAGCAAATGGACTTTCTCCTGAAGACCAGGAGAAATGTGCTTTCATTTGCAGTGAAAATCTCTTTCAACTCACTCAATTACCTCAAGGATTGTGTAATGCAACTAAAAATTTCCAGCGTGCTATGGACCATATTATGCAGGACTCAAAATTAAATTGCATCATTGTCTACCTCAATGTCATCACAGTATTCTCAAAAACATTAAACAAACATCTCGATCACCTGAAGGAGGTGTTTCAACGGCCACATTTGTCAAACATTAGTTAAAACCCTCAAAGTGTACCTTTTTCAAAAGAAACTGGATTTCCTTGGCCATTATAATTCTTAAAAAGGGATTTAACCGATCCAAGATAATCCAAAATGATCTAAAAAATGCCTCCCCTAAAAAATTTAAGAGATATTCAGGTATTTCTAGGGATGATGGGGTACACCATCATTTTATATCTATGTTTGCACAGCTCAGTAAGACTCTTGTCCGCCTATTGACCAAAAACACTACTTTTCAGTGGTGTGCAGAACAGAAGGCCGCTTTTGTTACGCTGGAGCAACTGATGCAACAACCCCCTATCCTACGGCACCCAATTCATAATAAGCCCTTTATTTTGTTTACTGACAACTCAGACTACGCAGTTGGGGACACCTTATCCCAATTAGATGAAAACGGTGTAGATCATCCAGTATCCTATTTAAGTAAGATGCTGTCAAAGGCGAAATGCAACAACAGTGTAACGGAGAAGGAAAACCTTACTGTTCTGTTAGCTGTAAAGCACTACCGCCCTTTTCTATATGGAAACGCCTTCACTGTAGTTACTGACCACGCTTCCCTAAAATGGTTACAGAACATGAAGGATACTGATGGCAGGTTTGCACGCGAGACTCTAACTCCAATCTTATGACAAGAAGATTGAACACCATGCTGGAACCTGTCACATGATTGTTGATGGGTTGACTCAGCTAAAAGTCCTTCACTTGGATAATAATGAGGCGAAGAGGTTACATTTCCTCTTAATGTCCCCCAATGACTGGGATGATGAGGACGAGCTTGTACAGAAAATGTTAGCATGGCACTCCCATAACACCAAAGTGGAGAACGAGAAGTTTTATAAGCAGGTGGGGGCAAAATGGCTGCCTTACCTTTAGCCCTCAGAGCGTGCACATGCTATCCTAGAAGCTCACTCCACTTAAGGTCATGGAGAGACACGGAAAATTTTCACGAATGGATTAAAGATTGGTTTATTGGGATGGAATTATGGAATATATTGTTGACGTCTTGGAAGTCTGTCTTACGTGTAAGAAGCAATATGGTTTCAAGGCTAGATTTCACTATCAACCAACTACCATAAAACAACCGTTCCTCACCATAGATCTGGATTTAGCAGGTTCCCTCCATCAGATTACTAGTGGAAACCGATTTATCCTTGTAGCCATCGACCACTTCAATAAGTGGGTTGAAGCTATGGCTCTTCCTGATTAAATGGCCAAGGCCACAGACAACATTTTCATCATAAACATTTTCTCTCAACGCTGTACTCAAGTACTGATCTGCTATAATGTCATGAACTTCACCTCCAGAAAGTAAAAATTCTGGCCACATCCATGGGAACTCAACAACTTTTCTCAGCTCCGTACAATCCATCTACCATTGGGACTTTGGAAAGAGCAAATAGAACCTTGGTATCCATCCTACGAAAAATGGCTTCTTCTGATCCACTTAACTGGGATCAATTATTATCCAGTGCCCTTACGGCCTACCAGATTAGCTATTAACAGATCTAGAAAATGTCCCTATTAAATGTCTTGTATGGGCGGGAACCAGGGATATTTGCCTTTTAGTTAAGGATGTATTCTCCTCTAAAATTGAGGAACATGAGAAGGTCATGAGAAGATTGGCTCAGCGCATCATCCAACTCCAAGCTGAGGCTATGACCAATTTAGCAAAAATGGTAACTGTAGAAGGGCAGGCTGCAATGAGCTCTGAACCCCCTATCTACATTCCAAGTGTTTGACATGGTATTATTTATTCAGGGAAGGTCGACCAGGGGATAAGCACTTTTGATATAGTGAGAAAACTAATGAAGTTCAACAATTAAAGACACTCCAGAGGGTTAGTGCCCCTCTTGTTGTCTCCAGGATCACCAAGGTTAGGACGGTAGGGAAAGAGAGCTAGATTCGCTTATTCTTGGATGCAGCATGTGTAAAGAAAAGGATCAACTTTTAGGAACCATATGGGGAACCATGTGTTGATTGTCCTTCTGTTACGGGGGGTCATATGTACAAACAGCCATGATTGGAAATGTTCCAATATATGGCTGTGGAAGCAATGAATAGCTTCTTGGATTGTTGGCGCTGCTCCTGTGAACGATTCCAGTACCATTGTATGTATCGTCCATAGTGCTATTGCTACTATAAGCCCTGATGGATGGGTGGATAGGAGAGTCCATGTTTATAGCGAACATGTTCCTTGATAGGCTGTATGACTGTCCGTTTTCTTGATGGAAAAGGCGCATGGCCTCTTTCCATACCGCCACTGATAAGGGCATTGTTCTAAACGGTGGGCTAGACTTCCATACTGACCACATATTGCACATGAGGTGAGTAGCATTTGACCGTTCAGCTGTTCAGTATACTCTCCTCATACACCTCCATACATGTGCTCTTATCCTGGGTTGGAGTAGAGGGTTATGTGTGTATCTCCATACTCTTCTTTGGGTCTCCAGGCTGTAGAGTATGTCCATATGGTACAGGTAGTCTATCCTGGCTATGGTACTTGGGTTTTTGCTAATTATATTGTCTGTGACTATTTGATCATTGATATCCTGTCTGTGAGTTAGCCTTGGGCGTCCTCAGTGACTAATTTGGTCATTTATGTGAATCTGCCATGTCGCTCTTCTCATGGCTAGGAGTATTCATTTGAAATGTGCAGGAGTGCCGTGTGGTCCTGAAGGTGTGGGATGGGATGCTAAAACTTGATTAATGTGTTTAAGTGATCTGGGTTTCTTAATTGTAGTGCACATGTGAAGTTATATCTTGCTGTTCTGGCCCAGTGTGTATATGGAAGATCTGGGCTAGTCACCTGAGCTATCCAGGATCCCAGTATATGGGTTGATTCCTCTACGTAATTAGTGGCCCCCATACCTTCTTTCTAGAGCCAAGTAGGGTTTCGAGGCGTACAGGGGGGTTGTGGTTGGACCATATCCATCCTTGTAATAGGGCGTGGACTGTGTTGAAGAAAGATGGTGAGAAAGTGATTGCATGGGCCGTGAACCAAATGATTGATAGAATCATAGAGTTGGATACCGTGACCCTTCCTGTTAGACCTGTTTGGTGTCCATGTAAGGAGGCAATGCGTTTTGTTATTTTGTCCAATAATTGATTTTCCATCATGGAGTTAGTGTAACCTCCTGCTTCCGACCCATACTCTCAAGTGACGAACAGGGGCAGCTGTTGGCTAGGTGATGAATGGAAGTTTCAGTGAGGTCGTTGCTAATTTTCGCCTCCTATGGCTGGTCAAGAGTCTTGATGATGTACTAGCTTGTTGTCACTTTGTAGATGGCATCCAATGGGTATGATATTTCCCTAGCAGTTTAGTTTCCGTTTTCTCAGTGTTAAGTGATGCGTTATTTATGGCTGAATAGTCTTGTATTATCTTCTCAATTCTGCAAGCGTCCTGATTGTTGGATATGCCACCACACAATTATCAGTGAAGGCCATTATTTTTACTGGTGGTTGGCCCTTGACGTTGATTCCTTTGAGCAGTGTGTTTGTATTTCGGATTAGGGGGTCTAAGCTAAATTTGTAAAGTAGTGGGCTTAAGGGGTCTCCTTGTTTTAGTCCTCTCTGTGGGATAACTGGTTAGTTAAGAAGTCTGCTCCCTGCACAGCCATGGTTGCAGACTCTGTAAACAACATTACCCAGTTTATAAATCTATTTGGAAGCTTGATCTTTGAAGGCAGGCCCTAAGATAGGTCCAGTTTAACCTGTCATATGCCTTTTGTTGGTCTAAAAAAACAAGTGCTCCAGAGGTTTTGGACTGGCAGACATTTGAAACTGTGTGATGTTATCCCATATGGATCTTCTTGGGACAAATCCATATTGTGATGGGAATATTGCATCAGTTGCTATTTCTATTAGTCATTTAGCCATAATTTATGTGAAAATTTTTTTTATCTGTGTTGGTTAGGGAAATTGGGCGCCAGTAGGATAGGTCTAATATGTCTCCTTTCTTTAATAGAGTGACCGTGTAGGCTTCTTTGCCTCCAGGTAGGAGGCATGTTTCCATAATACACTTGTTCATTGAAGCTAGAAGAATGTTAGAGATTTTAGTAAAATATTTTATATAAAATTCATAGGGAATCCCATCAGGTTCAGGGCATTTCCCTCTTGGTGCACCGCGTACTGCTTCTCATAATTCCTTGCACAATATTAGGTTAAGTAAATTGTTATTTTAAACTGCGGTGTCAATATGTGCACTTCTAAGGAATTTCTGATTTTTTCTGGTTTGACTGGCTTAGATTTATACAATTTTGTATAAAACCTGTGCACTTCAGTCGCGACTTCTTCAGGTGTTTCTGCTATGGATTTTTCTGGTTGATGGACTTGTGTACAAACTATCATATTTTTCCTGGCGTGGAATTGGTGGAAAATTTAGCTCAAGCAAGTTTCTCCATCTCTTATGTTTTCCCTTTAAATGGACTCCAACTCAGTGTTGGTGTTTGCGGATCAGGGTGTTTAGATGAACAGAAATCTCTGCCCATTTGCGACCCCATCCATGGCTGTATCCCATTTTGGTATGTTGTTTTCTAGATGGTCGATTTCAGCTAATGTGTGTTTGATAATGGCTGAAACTGCCCTGTGTCTTCTAGACGATGTATGTTTAATTTGTTGGGTTGTTGATTTTTGAAGTTTTCCCAGGTGGTTAGTGGGTCTGAGCAAAGAATGTTTAAAATACCGGGTTGAGAATATTTCCTCCATATAGGATTAGATTCTGAGTCGCTATACTTTCTGGGCATATTCTGCACCATCTGGGTGCTTGGGTACTTGGTTCCGCCAGTTTGTAAAACACTGAAACAAGCCAGTGGTCAGAGAATTTAATTTTTGCAGTTTTAAATTTTTGAATTTGGTGATGGAAAATTATTGGTGCGAGTATTCAGTCTATCCTCAACATAGAGACAAGTGTACCATTGTGTACATTTGGGCGTGTCATGTTTTGTAGCAGGGATTGCCTTTTTGGCAGTGGATCATATAATCCCAGGGTGGCCTTTGATACTTGGAGTTCTACTTGCCCTTGTGGTATCTCCATTGTATATGGCCATCAGTCCATATCTGAGTTAATCCAGAAGTTCATGTCTCCCATTATGAAAGTATTTGCTGATAGATTTAGTTGTGTTAGGGCTGTGAGAATTTCTCTTTGGTCATGTGCACCATTTGGGGCGTACACACTGGCTATTGTGTGTATTTTGGTGTGCCATGAGAAGGTTATGGCGAGTATGCAGCCATCCAGGAGCAGATTTTATATTAATAAATTTAAAGTTTTGGTTCACGTGTACTATCACCCCACTTTGGAGCAACCAAAACAATATTGTTGGGAGAAGCATTTTTTCCTATGCCTCCTACTCTTCCTGTAGACAGTGGGTTTCCTGAACCGCCAGGATATCCACAGGTGGGTTTCGTAGGAGACTCAACTTCTTGGCCTGGGACGTTAAGGCCTTGAGTCCTGCTATGTTCAGCGTCCCTATCTCTAAAGAGACGCCCAATGCACCTCAGGAGCGGTTAGCAGAGCCTCCAGGCCCTACTCCCTCGCTCACATTGCTCTCCACTACACCTCTGCTTCAGAGAGCATAACCATGAGTAGGAATTGGGGTGTATTCTGCCCCTTTCATCGCTGCAGTTTTTGCTCCTCTCTTGGCTTTGCTTGGTTTCAATATGTTATTGTGGTGCACTTGTGGGTTTTTATTGGCCACATTGTTTTCTTGCACATTCCATTGTTGATCTTCCTTCCTGATTGGGTTAAATTCTGCAAGTTTCTGGGAGTGCACTGAACCCCAATTTTGCTGCATTCATTTACAAATTGGGTTCCACTGAATTCAAACTGGTCAGATTGTGTGTATGGTTTTCTGCAGGATCTGATTTATGTGGACTCAAGTTACTCCATGTATTCCTGGATCTGCTCTGGCAATATGGTTGATTCCGCTGAGGCTTTTGTCTTGGCCGCGGCCAACTTTCAAGCTTGTTTTGCCATTTTTTTTATTTCTTTGGGGAAATAGGGTCAATTATTTTATATTGCCCGTGTTTCCCCCAGTTGAAGGCTTGTGTAGTATCCATGATTTTGGCATACTCTGAGTCATCTTCGCCCATTTCCTCCTCACAGAATTCCATTTCTATCAGGCCTTCTTTTATGAAGAAAGCATGAATACTGTGCCCAAAGGCCTGGCAGTGGTTGCAAATGGGGGTGTGCACTTTCCACTGTTGCATGGAACAGCTGGGATTTTTTTCCATCAATTGTGAAGGATGCAATGTGGGGAATTTTTGTAATATCCTTTACTACATCCTGGTTTGGTAAAATTATTGCTATTGCCTTCCCCGTTCTAAGGGTTGGCATCAGCTGAAATTGTTGCATTTCAAATTGTTTAATTTTTTGTAGGCTTTCAAGCCTTCTCAGAGATGTCTTTTGACTAATGTGCGCGCCAGTGTGGTCAGAAGATAGTCGAAAATTATGAAAATGTCTTTGGATTCAGTCCAACAGGTTTGTCTGGTTGGGACCAATTACTGTCCATCGGGAAAGTTGAGTACCACTCTGAATTCACTGCTTCATTTGCTTATTCCACAGTTTTGAACCCAAGATCTACCCAACCTCTGCGGATAGTATGGGTTGTTAAGTACACTGCATGTGGGAAAATTTTTGTGGGGCTTCGCTGACCTT
Organism: Massospora cicadina; assembly: GCA_022478985.1. NCBI lineage: Eukaryota > Fungi > Entomophthoromycota > Entomophthoromycetes > Entomophthorales > Entomophthoraceae > Massospora > Massospora cicadina. The sequence continues at coordinate 77,132 of JAKSZP010010588.1, forward strand.
TTCCCACATTGTCAGTGTTTCTACGCCCAGGAAAACTCATATCCCATGTTCCACTGATGATATTGGTTGCAATTGGGATACTTTCAAATAGCTGCAGTATTTAACCAAAAAATTGACAAAACCTGTGGGAGGCGCCACCTCAAGTTTTTTATTTTTGCCGAGATTTTCGTTTGTATCTGTGCGCTTGGTACCTTTGGGCAGTGCAGGTCTGGGTCTGCTGCCCTTTACCTCATTTTCCCAGCTCTTTACCTTATTATTCATACTTATCTCGCCTGGTGTTGATTATCAAATTACGCTGTTTGAATCAAATCATTTTACTAAAAGTGATAGTAATCGGAAAGAAAAGTTGTTTGACATGGTGTTATACTATAACCGCATTATCCTAGAAGCAGTAAGCTTGGATCTATTTGGGAGGGTCCTTTCACCATCAACTATAAAAGAGGCAATGAGTACATTATAAAATACTTGGCTACAGGGCTCACCATCAATCAGGTATATGGCCACTTCCTACATCCTCATTCTCCCCTAACATTCTTGAGGGGGGTGATATCAGACATATGTTCTCTCAGCTGCAAAATAAGAATGTCTTGGGTCAAAATCAGCTGAAAAGGGGATACTTTGGCCATTTACAAATTTGTGATGATCCTAAGAGCAGTTTTGATAATAATAACGATTTCATTGACAAAAGATCCTGGTTAATTCTTGATGGACCCCCACAAATTGGGGTATCACGAATTTGAATGCTACATGGGCAATAACCACAAAACCGAGCAGTCAGATTACTCTGACCATGCGGCAGACCCTGAGGCGTCCATCAGATGGTAATCCCCTAGCCACAACCAATTCCCTCCAAGCACCTATGCGAGGATCAACCCCTTTTATAGGCTTGGTGGGGGTCCCCAAGGTGCAAAATATTTAGCAAATGGGATTGTGAAATCTTTAAAAACATTACCCCATGGGTACATGTTAGCCAAAACTGATTCCCCATACATTTGTTCAGCTAAAGTGAAGTAAGTATTCTGAGCTTTGATAGGCTATTTTCTCATATTTCATAATTCAGATTAGTTTAAGATATTCCAAACCTATTATTGAATTCCCCCTCGACCTTTGATACAGTTTAAATACTTATTGGTAGGTATTGAGAGAAATCATTTTCTTTTCTTTCCCTGCACTGCTAATAAAAATTGTAAAACTCAAGTTTTTTAGTAGTGCTTATTTTTTATTTTATAAAAACCTTTTCGGACTAGCAGCATAAGCAACAATGAGCACAAATAATCTGGATTCCTTCATATCACGTGGATGGAGTGCCAAAGTGGGAAGTGGAGGAAAAGTAGCCTCCCGCCAAGTAAGAAAAACTGAGTACCTGGTATCCTGGAAGGAATTTAATGCAGCGGAAAACAGTTGAGTACCAGCATGTGATTGCGCACATGCCCAAGACCTGATTGACATTTTCCATAAGCGCTTTCCCCAGGCAGCTGAATCTCAGTCAAAGAAAACCATTGCATCTACGAAGTTGGCCCCAGCCCACAAGAGTTTATTACTGGAGCAAGCCCCTGGGGGCGGAGCCCCAAAAGGACAAGAGGGTAATGTCATGGCTTGAAAATAACATAATCATGGGGACAAATACCAAGGACAAAGCCGCATGTCAGGAGGCCAAGAAATTGAAGTTGGCATGCCTCCCTGACATCAAGCTTACCTTGTATCAACGTTGGGTGAAGGCGTGGTAAGCCCAGGTTGGTCCAAGGGATGCAAGAGAAGTTTGGCCTTCTATAACAGCAGGTGCGTTAAAACAAACCAGCTTTTTTTAAAAAATGGTTCACTTTAGTTTCTCAGTGAATGAGTTTTGAATCGCATTTGGTTTTTAAAGCTTCCATCTCAGGTCAGCCTCTCCTACAATCAATAACCTGAGTTTGGTCAATTACCAAATGGAGTTTACTGCCTTATGGAAGCGTGAACTTATTGATGCACCTTGGCTTATCACCGCTTCCATCTAGATTGTTCCACCAAATTATATTAAATCCTTTTTCTTGGACCAGTCTCTCGTTGATCAACTTTCCTGTTAATAAAAACCCTTCACACTAGTACATCTTTTTTATTTATGTTATCTTAATGAATCTGTGTGGACCTCATTGAGGAGGTCTCATGCAACATTAACCATTTAATTTTAACAACTGTAAGTCTCTACGCCTGTGAACTGTTGGGATGACTAGTTCCCTACAGCCTGGGTCGCCTATACACTCACTTCTGAACACCACAGGAGTCAAGTTTGGTTCTTCCCTGTGATGATAACCATCCTTAACTTAAGTTATTACAGCTCAAGCACCCTCTATGGGGCTTTAGTAACTTTATTGCTAATGATTAGTTTCCTGGCGTTGGCCCTGTGCACCATGCACTACCGCGCTTGTAATGGGAGAGTTATAGAAACTCTCCTTACAGAAATGGTATCTGATCCTGATGAAACCATAGTAGCTACCATCTCAAACAAATCACATCTATTTCTCTCTCTTCCATCAGATCCCAGAAAGTTTTTAACACTTTGGTGGATTTGGCTCCATTCATGGTTAAACCCAAATAATCGTTGAGCATATGGAAGCAATGCTAACCAGTATAAGTCAGACATTTTGTGACAACTTTGATGCTTCCAGAGTTCCTGTTTCATCTTAGCCATTATTATAAGACAGCAATACTTTCGTCCAAATTAACTATCAGGAATCAAGAACAGATCAAGCTCTTATATACAGATTTAATATGCAGGATAACTGAGGCCCTTGCTGAGGCTCCAAACACCTCTAACTTCTCAAGCATGATAGATTGAGATGTTTCAGCCTACGCTCTTCATTTCATGGCCAGGTCCCTTACAGTTGATCCACAAAGCTTCTGGCCTCCCCTGACTTCCATCATTCTTTCTGCTTCCAGTTCCAGGAAACTCACAATCGCCTTCATTATGCCATTTCCTCATTGCTTGTCTACCTTGTCTCTGGAAATTTGCATCAACAACTCCTCCTGATGGCTCTGATCAAGGCATGATTTGGTAACCTCCTTCCAGTATCCCTTCTCCATGTCGGCTCATATGTACAATGTCCTCAATGAAGCCGATCACCAAGCACTTAAGACTAATAATCTAGCTCTGGTGCCATATCAGGGTTACCTGTGGTTATTCAATGACTGCCTCTTCCTTTTCAGCTGTTTTCCTCCCCAATTTGGAGTATTGTGTTTTGCCAGTACTGACATTTTGATTTTACTTCCCCAGTCACATTTCCTCAAGGCTCAGCTTCTGCTCAAAGAACTTTTCTTTAGGTGAGTCTAATACTTGCTAGTGTTTGCTCTTAAATAGACTTTGATGGCTTTTTCACTACTACTGTCATACAAACTCCCTCATGAGATAACATAGGCAAAATTATCCCTGAGGCGAGGATAACAAATAAAAAGTGATAATTTTCACGTTATTTTATTTTTTACTTTTTTTTTTCATTTTTTATTATTTTTTATTTTTTCTATAGGACATAGCTAAACTTGGTTCAGCGGTCCATCTTTTCTTTTCTCTTATTTGGCACTAGTGGTGCCCAAACCAAAAGGGGGAGCCAAAACGCATCTTTATTTTGTAAATGGGCCAATCAAAGAGATTATTAGAGATAAAAGAATTATTCTTATATGACACATCAGCTAACAGCTTAAGAAGCCATATTAGAAGGTGAGGAAGTTTTGGGGAAACTTTTGTCTGGTGTTCGCTTTAGCTGATGGACCATGGCGGACAGCATTGGGGTGGGAGCATCAGTGACATGGGGCAAAAGGAGGTATAGTTGTGGTTATTTTCGTTTATGAGGCCAGCGGTGTCCATCTCTAATATATTGAGCAAGTTGATGCTCAGCAAATGTGATGAGAGCTGGCACACAAGTGAATGACTAGATGTGCTGGTAGGTTTTGGGATAAGCGGGATTAAAAAGAGAAGTTTATGATGCATCAATGCAAGTTCAGCTCGCAATAACATTGAACTCTTTGATTTCATATTTACCATTGTTGGACATTCTCTTTCTCAACTTAAGAAAAAGTATGTTGGAGGTATTAGGGCTCCCAAATCTGCTACCATGATTGGGCCATCTCCCGGCCAATCCTCAAATAATATTGTAGATGTCAATGCTATGAGTACCCACAGCGAAAAAAAGACCTTAGTGGATTCTCGGTGGAATCCTATAACCAGAATAATATGATTTACCACAAAAATCGACTTAAAAAGGTGAACACTAACAATAGGATTACTCTGACTCCTTGGTGAATCCAAGGAGTATAATGTCACTTGGATCAGAACCACCGTAAGGCAAGAAGATTCTGCCCATTGATGATTAGGTGCAGGTTAACCAATCATTACCATCTGAATCTAACCACCTGCCAAGATGCAAATATTTTACGCAAAGATGATAGGGTAACAAATAGCCAATCATTACCATCTGAGTCTGACCATCAACAAGTTACCCAATCATTACCATTTGAGTCTGACCACCGCTGAGGTGAAAAGATTTTACTCACTGGTGATTGGATACAATTCATCCAATTGTTACTGCATGGGTCAGTTTTTCCTCAAAAAATTTTATCTTCCATCTGATAGGCTAAAAAGCCTATATTCCCTAATCTAGATAACATAGCTTTACATTCTTTTGCATCGAACATTGATGGTCTTGAAATTTGAACTAGTTTAAATAGGAAAAGCTAGTATCAAAAGGGGCCTTTCTTGGTTTTGCCACGCTTATCATAATAAAAAACCTAAAAACTTCAAAAAGTTATTATTTTATACTTTTATTAAAAGTAAGTTTCTCTCTCTGAGAAATTATTTGTGGCCTCCATTCGCGGATCCCACAACCATCTTCATCAAAATCATGAGGAAAAAATGGGATAGGGATGCCCTCAAAAGGGGCTTCATTGCTGGATGAAGTTTCTGGCAACTGGTCCATTTTTCTTTATTCTGCCAAACTGATTCCTAAGTATAATATGAACTACCAGTTTCATGGCCAGAGGTCTTATTTTTAAGGCTTAACAATTTATTTTTGGTTCAGAAGTCCTTTCTTAGGACTTAACCAAAATCTCAGGAATAACCATCTTGGTGGTTCAGTGGTCCTTCAGGAGCACTTGCATTATATTTTCTTGGATCCACTGCTATAGATAATTTACATGGACCTGGTTCACTATTCATCCATCCATTAGGTTTTTGATGTAATATGCGTCTATTGCCATATTGGTAATAATCTTAAACATACCCAACCACAACAAATCTAGTTTGTACTTATCCTAAAGCCATGCTTATTGCAATAAGCTACCCTGTCACGCAAATGGTATTTGTGCAACTCTGGTCAGTTCTTATTGTCAGTCGTCTTAGCCTTGATCTTTCTCTTCAAGGGAGTACTAAATGCTTGTGATTGCATTTCAATAAGGATTTAAAAGATGTAGTATGTACTATTCTTCATTCATCCCGGTGTTGGCTCAACTATCAAATATAGAATAAGTGGTAACGCATCCTTTCACCCATATAACAATTTGACCGGTTTACACATCGTCTTATGGTGGCTGATGTTGTAAAAGAATGCTACCAAAACTAGGGTAAGTTCCTCATGAAAAATTTCCCAGTGACCAGCTTACTCAGTGTTGAGGCCAGCATTCCATTCACTCATTCTACTAGTCTTTTTTTAGTCGTTAGGGAACTGATATGGCTCCTCAGATCCACATTATTTCATTCAACCTTGGGATCACATGAGACGTGAAGTTTGTTCCGTTGTCACTCAACAAGACTTTCTGCCATCCATGGCAATATTTGACTTGATCCAGGATAAATCACGTGGCACTTGTAGCGCCTACTTTCAATAATGCTTTCATATTGACCCATCTTGTTAGATGATCAATTTCAACTATGATTTATCTGACTCCCCCAGTGCTCATATTCAAAGGTCCCATAGCATCAATGAACACTGTATGATAATAAAATTCCTGGAGAACCAAACGATATCCAGTGGTGTTCTTGTTTGGCTTATGCAATTGGCACTCCACACAGCAAGCCAGATAACCATCCGCATCATAATTGATAGACTCCTAGTAAAAATACTGACAAGTTTATTCAGTTGTTTTCCTCAGGCCTTTATACCCAACAACCTTATGTGCGGATTGAACTATTGCTGCTCGTTCAGATGGTTTCATAATAGTAAATCAATTTACTTTGATCACCTTGAAATCTCGTCTATTCTTGGTCTCATCGTTTTCCATTGCTTTTCATAGCACACCTTGGATTTCTCGGGGCTCATTCCCAAACTCTCCATTGACCATCTTCTGAAAATAGCTTATCAGCCTGATGATGTACCACTTGGACCGTTGGTAACTTTGATAAGCCTTCCACAGAATAGAAAAAGAACCTACTTGGTGGACTATTTAAAAGTTGTATGCTGGAAGATTCATTTCCCATTGGGCCAGAAGTCCTTCTAGCTCCTTTAGATTATGCAGCCAGTGCAGGGAGGAGAGGTCCGTCACTACTTTAAAGTGCGTACCATGAATATACACCCAGAACTTTTTACAGGCGTAAATCATTGTGAGAATTCACACTCAGTAATGTTGTTCCGTTCTGCTGCTGATAACATCCGGCTCACATATGCTACCAGATGGTCTTCCCGAAGTTCGTTCACTTGACTCAAGATGGTGCTAATCTCAGTCAACAAAGCTTCAGTATGTATCATAAACTCTCAATTGAAACTGAGATATTTCTAAATTGGAGAATCTATAAGATGCTAGCGTAATTATCAAAAGAATCCTGAGACTCTTCGTTCCATATGAATTTTTTTGAATCCTTCAGCAAATAGAAAAGGAGCCTGGTGTTTTTTGCAAATCCTAGATGAATCTTCTATATTATCTGATTATTCCAAGGAACATTCAGATATTCCAGGCAATCATTGGGATAGCCATTTTTCTATGGCTTCAATCTTCTGTATTTGCGGCTGCAGCTTGCTGGAGTTAATGACAAACACCATATATTCCAACTTTTTTTTAATTAGTGGCTCTTCCCCAGCTTGATCTTCAGAATGACTGCCGATAGTCTCTTAAAACCTTCAAAATGTTGTAAATGGTCAGATAAAGTCCTAATATACATATTATATATTTTTAAACACACCAGGATGCAGAAAAACTTCAATTTGTTAAGTATGACATCAACAATTAAAGCGTGTGGGCGCATTACAAAGACTTTGGGGCATCCAGGTCAGTTGGTACAGTCCCTGCACAATTATGATCGTGTACTGAACTTGGTTTGCAGCTAGCAGATCTTTTTGCCAATATCCCTATATTAGATCCATCATGGAGTTATACTTTGCTTCTCCCAGGCAGTCTAACACATTATTTATTGTGTAGTGGATATAAAACCTTATTCATTATCTTGTCTAATCTCTTAAAGTTGAACACTACCCAATTAGAGCCATCCTTCTTCTATACTATCAAAATTGGGCTCACCCAGGGGCTTGATGACGAAACTAGGAGCTTGTGCTCCACTAATTTGCTGAGAATCTCTTCCACTACCTTGGCTGTTTTTTACTGTTAAATCAGTCTCATTCATATCAGAAATTTTTCCCTGGTGTTGAATTTATGGATTAGGTTCTTAATAATCCTAAGTCATGATCATCCTGGGCAATTTTTTCCTAGGACTTCTCAAACAGATCTAACATCCTCCTGCTTTCTTTCCATCAGTTCAGTGAGTTGCTCTCAGTCAGCCAACAAACTGATATTCTCAGCAACCCCTGCCATCAATCATATCTCTGTAAGGGTTCCAAAATCATTAATTTTCTCAATTCTGCTGTCAGGATAAGATGGATAAATGTGAAGATTTGATTTTTAAATTTTAAATTTATTGTGGGGAAGGCCGACCATGGGATGGACACTTTTAAATATGACTCAGGAAAGACAAACTTAGTACCGGGGAGGCACCCCAGAGAAGCGATGCTATCTCTTGTTGCCAGCGGGAACGCCACTTATGGGGAGGGGGAGGGAACGTGTGAAGGGGCCGTAGCCACTATTGAGCACGTGTGGAGGAAGGGGTCTGATTTGATGAACCAGACTGGGAACCAGGAGGAGACCAGCTGTCAGCAACGCGGTGGGAGGTATCCAAACATCCACGCTTAAAAGTGGTCCACCAAATGAGACCGGAATCTGTGGACAGCTTCTGGGAGGGTGGGGATGGAGCCAGCGGTGGCATCCAAGACAATCGTGTGGATAGTCCACATGGCGATTGCAACCACCAGAGCACGGAGGGAGGGTGGGAGGGGGAGGCCATTGATACAGCAAACATATCTCTTGACAGGCTGAAGGGATGTGTATGATCCTGGCCAAGCAGACGTTGGACTACGCGCCATATCGCTTTAGAGGTAGGGCACTTCTCCAGGCGGTGGAACAGCGTTCCATACTGGCCACACACGACACAGGATGAGTGTAAAGCGTTAGAGCGCTCAGCTGTACGATACACCCGCCTCAGGCAGCGCCACACATGGGAGCGGACTTGAGGCTGCAACAGAGGATGGTGTGCGTATTTCCAGATGGTCTTTTGGGTCTCAGTGGAATAAGGGATGTCCATCATGTCCAGGTAGTCCACCCTGGATAGGACATGGGTCGAATGGGGATCACGCCATCAGGGATAGGTAGCCCCTGTACCTCTTGTGTGAACTGAGGAGAGGGGCGGCCTCTTCGGGTTGTATGTCTACTAATATGAATTCTCCACTCTGCGCTTTGCATGGAGAGTAGGATTCGTTTGTAGTGGGTTTTAGTCCCGTGAGGACCTGTGACCGATGTTTGTGATGCGAGGTATTTCATCAGGGAGTAGGGGTTTGATGGATTGTTGAGGCCCAAAGCTCAGGAGAAGTTGGAGCAGGCCGCGCAGGACCAGTGTTGGGATGGGAGTGTAGGAGCGGTGATGGCCGCGATCCAGGTGCCCAGGATCTTGGCAGCATGGGCTTTGAAGTCAAGCAGGCCCATGCCACCTTGATGATGAGGGCCAAACATGACCTCTAGCCGTACTGGTGGAGGGCGGCCTGACCAAAGCCATCCTTGCAGCAAAGCATACAAGGATTTGAAGAAGCTTGGGGAGAAGGGGATGGCGTGGGCCCCGAACCAGACTTTGGATAGGAGCATAGAGTTGGAAAGAACAACCCTGCCAGTGAGGGTAGTAGGGTGGGCTCTGAGAGAGGCGATTCGCTTCGTCACGTTGTCCAGTATATGGCACTCCATTACTGCTGATGCATATCCGCCTGCTTCCATTCACACGCCCAGATGGCGCACCAGTCCTATGGTAGGACGTGGCACGAAGGGGAGCACCAGTGGAGCGGTGTGTGCTGAGTTAGTAAGGCGTGCACGTGGGCGAGCAGATGGGCCGGGTTGGGAACTAATTGCTGGGGCCCAGCAGTTCTGAAACTGACCAAGGAGGATGATTTTGGTTTTGGAGGCGTTCAGTGCCGCGTTGCTTACCCGGGAATATTCCTGGATGAGGGCTTCAAGCGCACGTGCATCTTTGTTATTAGACATTCCCAACACGCAGTCATCTGCAAATGCCATCATCTTGACTGGGGTTTGGCCTGGCACATGGACCCCAGTGAGTTGAGCATTCACATTTCGCAGTAGTGGGTCAAGGCTGAAGTTGTATAAGAGTGGGCTGAGGGGGTCCCCTTGTCGCAGGCCCCTTTGAGGGCGGACTACTTCCGATAGGAAGCCTGGGCCATGCACTGCCATTGTTGTAGATTCCGTGAGCAGCATCACCCAGTTGATGAAGCGGGGGAGTAGGCGGAATTGATGGAGGCAGGCCCTTAGGTATTCCCCGTTTACTCTATCATAGGCCTTTTGTTGGTCCAAGAATACCAGTGCCCCAGAGGCTGTGGATTGACATGCATTAGCCATGGAGTGCACGTTATTTAAAATCGACCTTCTGGGGATGAAACCAAATTGTTCTGGGGAGATGGTGGCAGATGCTACAGTCCCTAAACGGTTAGCCATGACTTTTGTTAAAATTTTGGTGTTTGTGTTTGTTAGAGAAATGGGGCGCCAGTTGGCTAAGTCAAGCTTATCCCCTTTCTTGAAGAGTGTGACAGTAAAGGCCTCATGTCCTCTTGGTAGGAGGCGCATTTCCAACAGGCTTTGGTTAAGTGAAGCAAGCAGAAGTGGAGATATATATTTGAAATATTATTTGTAGAACTCATATGGAATGCCATCTGGGCCTGGGCATTTTTGGTTAAGCGCACCACAAATGGCTGTCCATAATTCGTTCGGAGTAATTAAATTCATTATTTCTGGGTATCGGAAAATGGTGCAGATATGAGCTTGGTCAAGAATTTCCGCCATTTTGGCCAGCTGAATTGGTTCGGCTCAGTATAACTTGGAGTAATATTTTCATATTTCGATTGCCACTTTGGCCAGTGTGTCCACAATGGAATTATCTGATCTTTGCACCTGTGTGCAGGCCACGCTCTGGTGTGGTGCAAAATTTTTTTAAAGAAGTATGCGGTGCACTTGTTGCCTTTAGTGATGCATGTGGCCCTGTATTGGACACAAACCTGATGTTTGTGTTGCCTTTCGAGTGCGTTGAGGTGGGCGGCTGCCTCCGCCCACTTCCAGCCCCATGCAGGGCTGTATCCTGTGGCTGGGATGTTGGACTCCAAGTGGGCCAATTCCACCAGAGCGCGCGAGATAACCGCCAATGTGGCTCATGAGTGTCTGGAGGAGAGATGGCGATAATGGCGGATGGTGTCCTCTTTAAAAGTTGCCCATGTGGAAATGGGGTCCACCCAAAACGGTGCAACAAATGATTTTGCCAAAGTTGCCTCTTCCACCCACATGGAAAATACTGGTGACATGAGCTCAGGGGGGCGGATTTTGCACCAATGTGGGGCCTTTGCAACTGTGACAGGTAAGTGGTAGGTTATTGAGACCAGTCGGTGGTTGGAGAATTCCATTTTCGTTGTTTTGAAGTGGGAGATGTGGGGTTGGAATTTCGCCGGCGTTAGAATAAGGTCGATGTGGGTCATGGACCTTAATTGGCCATTGTGGACGTGGGGATGCATCATGTTTTCGAGCAGTGGGGCATGTCGCAGCAGCGCATCTATTAACCCAAGGGTGGCTTTTAGAATGCGTAGTTCTATGTGACCCTGTGGGGCGTGGGGTGAGGGAGGCCACTAGTCTGTTGGTGAGGTTAGCCAACAGTTCATGTCGCCAACTAGGAAAGAATCAGGGGGTAGCGGGAGGGATTTGACTGATGAGAAAAATTCCTGACGCTCATGTGCACCGTTTGGGGCATAGATGTTGACAATTGCGTGTGCAATGTTGGCCCGCGAGAAGGTGACGATGAGCACTCGGCCATTTAGGAATGTTTCTGAGGATGTGAATATGAAAATTATTTTTCCAAATTAGCACCCCACAGTGCTTTGACCAAAAGGATAGGGATGGGAGGAGCATTGTTTTCCAAGCTTCCTCGGAACCTTGTAAACAGTGGGACTCTTGGATGGCCAGGATATCCATGGGTAAATTGTGTTGTAAAAAACTCAGTTTCCTAGCCTGGGACGGGGAGGCCTTGAGTCTGGCGATATTCAACATCCCTAGAGTGAAGGTTTCCCCCATCACACCTTAGGTGCGAGGGGTGGGCCCCTGGACCCACCAGCCTCTTCAAGGTCCCCATGGGCTTTCACAGCAGCGCGGGTGTTAGCAGCAACGCTATTGGGGTTTTTGTTAATTTTTGTGGAAAGAGTCGCGTTGGCTTTGGCCTTCACTTTTTGTTTTCCCGACGTCAGACAAATTTTTTGTGGTGCAGATGAGTTTGGTGCACCGTCGAGTGGATCAAAAAATTTTTTTTCAGTTGGGATAGGTCCCAAGTCAGTTTCAACTGGAGCTTGGGTTCAGCGATTGGGTGAGATCAAATCTCCCATTGGATCCTCAGATTGAGTGGCCCACTCGGCATAGGCTTCCCAATCTGATTGGATGATGGATTCCTGAGTCACTTCCGCTGTGAAGGTCTCCATGTCCTCCTGGTGTTGTGAGTGTGGGATGGCAGTGGTGGTCTTGGCCGCTTCCTTGGCCGCAGCCCTATGGGCCTGCTTGGCCTTCTTCCGCTCCTGCGGGGAGATGGGCTTTACCAATAGGTAGCAGCCTTGTGCTCCCCACGGGAAAGCCTCCTTGGTGCTTGCGGTTGGTTTGTAGTGCGCCTCTCCGCTGGCCATGGCCGCCGAGGGGTGCTCTTGGAATGTGACGCCCTCCTTGATGGGGCATGCGTGCGCCTTATGGCTGAACGCGTCACAGTGGGTGCAAATGGGGGGCGCGCTGTCCACGGTTACCTGGAATGGGTGGGTGGTATGCCCTGCGATATCAATAAAAGTGGAGCGTGGGATCTGGGTTAGGTCCTTCACAATCTCCTCAGTTGGGGTCAGAACTGCGATGGCTTTGCCGGTGCACAGGTGTGGCATCAGCGTGAAGCGTTGCATTTTGAAAGATTTTATTTTGTCATATACGGCAAGACCATCTTTCAGGTGTTGCTCCAAAATGTCATGTTTTACCTTAATAGGCAAAAAGTCAAATGTGAGGAAAATTTGGTTTGATTTTGTCTATCTGGTGCATTTGGTTTTGATGACCCATTGCCCTTCAGGGAGGTTGACCACTATGCGCACCGCTGCAGCCTCATCTGCTGCTATTTTGCTTTCAAAACCTAGGTCAAGCCAACCGCGCGACATGGAGTGAGGCGCAATGTACACCGCAGTTAGGAAAATTTTGTGTACATCTTCACAAAATTTTTCCCATAAGGCCATTTTTTGGATGTCCAGATACACACAGACTCCAAATTCCACCGACGAAAGTGGCTGGGAGTGTGGCGTGTTGATGTACTGGTTACATCGTGCTTGCCACACGAGTATCTCCAGGGAAATTGTGACTGCCAGTTTTTTGAGATTATTGTCTATTCTGCCAGATTCTCCGGGGCGTTTTTGAACGTTGGAGGCCATGGGCCTTCCGCCTGCTCCTCTTACCTTGCTTGCCCAACTGCTCCCTGACATGGGCGCAGACTAATCTCCTCTGTGAGATTATCAAACTAGATTTAGTCTTGAATTAATTAGGTTGCAAAAGTGATTGCAACGAGAAAGAAAAGTTTTTTGAAGATTTGATTTTTCTTAGTCTTTTAGTTTTACGCTCAGATTCGCTATGAGAACTCAGATTTATCCATGGACCAGCATAGCTATTCCTAGGCGCCACCCATGGCTATACTATAAATTCTTCCATGGACTACCAACCTCTTTATACAATTGCTCAGGCTTTTAAAAGTCAATTACATATTGATTAAGATTTATAATCCCAGTGGTATGATGTTCAACATCTCTGTTTGTAACGAAAATCCGTTTTCCATATTTCTAAAGGCATTTCTCTCTGCTTTCATCTAACTAGCTGATAGCTGATAAAGGCTAATGCTATTGTTATAGATCAGATTAATAAAATGTTCCTCCTGGTAAGTGGAGTCTCACCATTCTGCTGATAAACCAGAGGCAGCATATGAACCAATATAAACAACATATTGTCTTCAAAGTTACATTTGACTCCATATTTTTAAAACTTTTCTTTCCACTCAAAATCACTTTTGAGCAATTTTGAAAAAACAACTCAATTTTCCACCGCCACCTAACCGCATCAATTTCCCAATTTATATTCTTAAGTCCACCACCTGCTGCCCCAGTGTGGGGCAGTGGGGCTCCACCTGCTAGCGTTTAACGCCCAGCAGGCAAATGCATGCGGACTGGCTCATCCATTCCACAAAATACATCAGGCCACTATGTCCCTCCAAGGGATTTAGCACTTCACTTTGCACAGGTCCACCCAACCCACCCCTATCCCTTACCCTACCTCAGTCCACTATCCGCTTTTGCCTCTGGGTCAAGTACATATGTCTCTTCCCATATGCCAACAATGCAATAAATGAGCTTGTAACTGCCACCTTTGCACTGGCAGAATTTATAGACTTCTGCCTCACAAGGGCTATTTTGTTATAGGATTACCCGCAGAATAGAACGCGGCCACTGCAGTAGCTAAGCCCTTATTATACAAAAACACCCCCATTACCACCATCCAAACATGTCTCCCAGATGATACCACACTTGTGGTGAACTTTGCAAACCTCCCATCATACTTTTTCCCCAAAAACTTTATGAGGAGTTGTTGTTGAGGCTGTCCACTTACAGCAAGAACCCATACTCTAATTCATTGTCCCAAGTGGTGATGAGCGCCTCATGGCACCTCAGGCAATGGCCACAATTATGACTCACCAACTGAACATGGCCCAGCAAATCCACATCATATGCCTATATCCAATCCGGCCTGTCCATTACTTTTGGGCTCACATCAGCAACAGTCGCACAATTTGCCCCCTCTGCCATGAGTAAGACCAGACAAAAAAAGTCAATGTAATTCAAACCCTGCAAAGATGGCCAACTCCACCCACGATGCCACACCAACTGTGTTTAAGTGGGGATTTTGGCTGCCCCACCACCCAGTTTGTGCGCTTGATGAATCAGCAGAAAATCTAGCAGCCCAAATCCAAGCTGTCCAAATCACACCATTTCAACTAATCAGGAGCAGTTTTTGACCCTTGTTCTATCCAAAAATTCTCCAACCCCAAAAATACCCAACCGCAGCCACCTATCACCAAATCTTCCCAAGTCAAATAAAACTCCCTGGGTCTTATTGGATGAAGTGACCAAATCTGGTGAAATTGTCCCACTACTGGGTTATACAATTGATTTAGAACCTTATCTTAATTCAGACTTTGATGACCCAGCCTAGAACAACCAATATGTCCCCAAACCCAATGCTACCCCTTTCCAAAATGACCACCAGCTTGCCAAGGCCGCGGTGGCCTCACCCAAAAATTGCCATCTTTACGGAGCCATGGCAAAATCTGTCACTGAATCTAAAAAAAGGGCAATACCACTTGCTTCTCCCCAATTTATCTCCTATTGAAAAAGAGGAAATCAAGCGACTCTATAAAACTGCAACCAGAGCTGTTAAACATGTTGCTGAACTGGAAGATTTCTCTCCATCAACGCATATCATCAGAGCCAACATTGCGAAATTAGCCCAACTTCCTGACGCCTGCATCCAAGAAGAACATCATGTTGCTGAGCGCATAGAGGTTTTGCTCCAGGCCCAAATTGTCAATCTCATCAACTATCTACTTCACCTTGATGCTCATCCCACGGATGCCCCAACCCCTTTCTATCAACATTGATCCACTTCTTCAATGCTGAACCAGATGATAATCCACCTGATCCCCCCTTCCCCTCCGCCATGGTGGGATAACTGGCTCAATGCTGTGCCACCTAGTAAGTTGTTAACTCATTTCTTTTGTGTTTCCTACTGATCATTAAGGGCGGTCGTTTCATGTTTTTGGTTGGTTAAGTTTTAGGGGTTTTCTGTTTTGGTATTGTCCGCCCTCTTTGGCTTGCCTTAGTTAAATAAAAATTGACTCCAGGACTCCATAATAACTCAGTTAAAATTAGAATATCGTAGTTATGGTCAACCAAAAGAATAGCTGAAGCGAATGATACCAAATTTTTATCTCTGATGGGCATTATGCTATATGCTCCACACAAGATGGTAGTATCAGGCCCAGCGGTCCCATATTCTTTCTCGTGCTCTTTATTGGGCGAGATTTTCATTTTCTCTACTAACTTGGTTGAGACAATATTGATTGGCGCCCCACTGTCAATAATTGCTTGCACCCATACTCCACTGACCATTAAATCTATTTAAATACACTTGGAGTACTGTAAGATAGTGTTTACTGAGTGTATAACATGTTTATATGCAAAATTGAGGGTGTGGATTATTTGCGCCAACAAATCAGGAAAAAGATATTTAATTGCGCTTAATGGAACTGACAGGTTCACTTTATCTAATTTGACCTTGGCCAGTTTTTCCAGATTCTCAATGGATTGGATTTTGTCCACTAGTTGGATTGCATAAGGGTGAGCAAACTTCTTAAATAACTTGGGGTTGATTTACTTTGCTCTGTCTCTGGTTACAGCATCGACATTTAGCTTGACCACTTGATAAAGCTGGTCTGGCATGTCATCATCTACAAACAGATCGCTGATGTCAATGTCTTTATACATGATATTGGGAGGATTGTGTTTAAACGCAGCTCTAGAATTTGCCAAATATAGGCCACGGGCCCTTTTCCTGAATTTTGTGTGGGTTTGGCTTTATTAGCCTGCACCAAATTTTTTACTCCTTGGGCTTCTTGCTAAAGCACTGGGAAATGAAGTGTCACTTCCCCCACACTTGTGACAGCGCATATTACTCTTGTCTGTCCATTAAAATCCTCCAGTTTATTTCCCAGCACTGCTTGATTGGGCAATTTCTAGTGGGTTTGGCAAATTTGGTGGTAATCAAATTTTTGATCAGGCTGGGCTGGAGCTTTGATTAGGTGCCTCCTATGTGGCTCGTAACAACTCAATTGATCCACCATTTTGTTGGGTGATTATCACAGTGACCAGCATGGAAGATAATATTCAATGCAATTTGCAATAAGTTTAAAGAGTTGCTTGTAATATGATCCACACATCAAAATTGGTCAATGCTTTCACTCCGACCAAAATCTGTGATTTTTAGTTATTTTTGTTCAAAAATTCGCTAGGATTTATCTTTCAGGAATTAGATCTCATTAATTATTGCTTCTGTTTTGACAAAATCAATGTAATTTCAAACTCCTTCATTATTGCATCTTTGGCCTCATAATATGACTAACTTTCTCCCTCAAGATGAGTCAACGCAAGTTTTGGAAGTCAGTATACAATCAGTTCATGGCTTTCAAAGCTTTCTGTCTATCGCCACACCCAAAAATAGTCATTTAAAAACATGTGGAAGAAAGCAGGAGCGTTGTCCCAATGAAACTTAGTTAGTTTAGGCATGAATTTGAATTCCTGAATTTTCTCTAGCTGCCACTCAAGGATTGGCAACCCAACAGACAAGAAAAGTAATCTTGGGTGATCTCTGGTTGATTTCTGAAATGGTAGTGAATGCATTCACAAGTTTCTAGGAGATTGTTAACTTCTTACTGCAGTACTTGGTGTATTTTATTAAGCATTGTTTGCCGCATAGGGTATGAATTTGCATTTCTTATTCTTCAGTTCGTTGGCTTGTTTCACTAGATGTTCCTTAATTAAGCTGAGTGAGCAGAATCAAACGCAATCCAATTTGCATTCCATATCTCAAAGATAAAACTTCCTGGATCATCATTCCTCCTTTTTAGATGGACTTATATTGTCTGAGTAGATCATTTCTAAAGTTCAAAACTTTTTCTACTATTTTTTGATCTTAGTGACTCTCTCCTCTAGAACAGCAAATACTCTATGACAAGCTGAATTCAAGGCGTTCTTGTTGATGTTTGCCAATTCCATTCATAGCTTTCTTAATTTGTCCTTATATGACATATTGGATTGGCTCATCTTACTCAACTACCCCCTGTAGTGAGCACCAATTATTAAAGTCTGAGGTTAAGCTGATAGCATTCATTAGAGATTAATTAAACTCTCTCTTTCCACTCAGTGTACCGTTACAAGAAATATATATGGTTAGAAAAAAACCTAGTTGTTCACCGTAGTTTTTCTTCAATGTCATCAGATTCCAACCTGGCTGCCCTAGTGTGGGGCAATGGTGAAACCCCTGTCATTTTCCGTCCAACGGAAAATGCGCTTGGACTGGCTCACCCAGTCATACCAAACCCCTGAGACAATTTTTTCCTCCTAAGTATCTTGGCGCCCACATGGCTCAAACCCAAGTGGTGCCCCGTTGCCCCCCTGGTGCTCCCCTGGAGCAACATATGTCTCATCCTTAGGGTCAACTGTGGGAAACTGTTCCCCTACCACAACCAAGCCATTATCAAAATGTCTCAGATGGTGATGCATCTCGCTAGTTTTATTTACTTCCGCCCCTAAAAGGGATATTTTGATATCAGCTTCACCTGTGTGCCGATGCCACCACTGTGGCAACTGTGCCCCTGGTTTTCCATACTACCCCCCTCCTTACAATTTAGACCCAGTTCCCAGTGGATACCAATATGGTGGTTCAGCTTACTGGTTTGACAAACCCACCTTCCCCCTGAGGTTCTCCACCAGGAGCAGATGGAAGGTTTGGCAACCTATGGCTCCAACCCTATCTTGCAATTTGTGGTCCCAAATTGGGACAAACGCCTCGCTGGGCCCTGGACATATGCCATGATCAGCCCTGAATCAAATAAAAATGCCCTGGAAATTCCCCTCATGCTGTCATCCCCTCTGCCCCCAACCATTAGTTCTGGACCCACGTCAAGGGTAGACGGACGATCTGTCCATCCTATTTAGGTTGGACCACTCAAAATGCAAGTGCCCATCACTAGCTGCTTCTGAAAGCTCTGATATTTTGTCCACCAGCCTCCAATATGCCGCGCACACCACACCAGATTTGGTATGGGGTAGGATCCCACTTCCTCCTCCCCCAAAGCCAGTTGCTGCAGCTGCACTTGCAGCCCCCAATAAGCCTCCATCTCGCCCTAGTGCCACACATGATTCTTCCAATCAAGCGCAGAATTAGACCCCAGTTTGATCCCATGCAGCATCCAATGAATCAACCAATCCTCAATCATATGCTGATTCTCCAATTAATTCAACCAGAACCCATGGGAGTTTTTGGATAAAGTTGATGAATCAGGTAATATTATTGAAGAACCATTGCTATAAGTTGACCAGTTCTGTAATGCAAAATGGGATGCAGAATTCCCCCTCATTTATATGCCCAACAGCCAACTTTAAACCATTCTACAGTGATCAGCAGCTTGCAGTAGAAGCAGTGTTGAATGGTTGACTGGATCTAAATCGTCGCTTATTATAAACCAAAGATATTCTAAGTATATCTGAACTTGAATTTGTGGCCTAGCAATATCACTTAATTATATTCAACTATGATGACACGGGCTTGAGGGCTTTGTTGGTTAGGTTGAACTTAAATCTAAGTTTTGATTTAATGACTCGGGCATGTGGGCTTTGTTGGTCTATGTCAAAATTAGTTTTTAATGTCTGTTGAGTTTTTGACCAAATTACTAATTTGTGATATTTTCCTTGGTATGTGCTGCTGATTACATGTGAAAGTAAATCAGTTCAGCTATTTTGAAGATATGATGAAACGCCATCATAAGGATGATGATGGTGTTTACTCTGACTCTGAGGCTGACCATGATGCCCTGAGTCAAAGTATCTGTAGATGTCCTTACAAACTTTTTATGTGGCCAAGGGCCACTGAAAGTAAGGCGTCATGGGTAAGATGTGGTTAACATTGGACCCTATAGATAACCCTTGCAGTTACATTAATAAAATGATCTTTTCACTTCTGGATTAAGTTTATAATTTATCTTATAAACTTTTTGCATTATCACTTTATTTTATATTAAAGTTGATTTTTACTTGAAATTAGTAGGATCAGGGAAGCGTGCCATCGTCCAAGTGAAATGACCAGGTATACAATTGAAGTATTTCCTAAAAGCTATGTCATAGATTTAAAGCACCATCCTGTCTATTGTCCTCACACAATAGTTGCTTGAAGCTGAAGTTTCCACCAAACAACAAATCAGCCATCAGGTGAAGCCCAAATATTCAACAATGGCGCTCATGGCTGGGACCGCAGATGGTGACCAGTATCGACGTTTGAGCGCCCAAATTTCGCAGATGAAGGATGAATACACCAAAAAGATTAATTAATGGCAAACCCAAATTGAGGGCCAATAGGCAAAAACTAAAGACTCTATTGATCATCTTAATCTACAGATCAATAATCTCAATGATGATGTTAATGCTATTAATGAGTCAAACAATAATTTCCATGAAGAATTGAACAAGTGCAAGAAGGCAATGAAAGAAAAGGACCAAGTGATTTCCACCTTGCAACTACAAGCTACTAGCCTGAATAAGGAAATAGCGAAATTAAAATTAAAAACTCGAAATTATGTCAATTGGAAAAATTAAATCGACGAGCAAATTCAAACTCTAGCCGATGGGCATTGTCAGTGTGCTACAACCCACTTGACTGAAAATTCTTCCAAATATTATGAGGATGAAGCTTCAGAAATAGCTACCAAAACAGACGCTGGGCCACATCAACAACTGCCTAGTAATATGATTCTTTGGTCAACACTAACACCTCAAACCGGGATATGATGCCCCAACGCCCTAGTACGCCCAGTTTTGGTCAACAAAATAGTAATCATGATAACCAGAAACGGGGAAGCAATAATTTCAAACCAGCAAACCTGCCAGCCTTTGACAAGAATGGAAGTATTACCACCTTCATCAAACGCTTTGAAATGGCCATGCATGGGGCCAGCAACCATAACAAAGCAGCCACCATGATTAACTGCTTGGATTTTTCAAGCATTGAGTTGATTATGCCTCACATTAATGAAAATCCAACATATGCCAAAGTCAAGGAGGCCGTGCTTCATGAATTTGGAGGTCCAGAATGGATGTTGACCAGAAAATCCAAGTTTATGAACATCAGCTTTAAGAAAGATGAAGCAATTGACGAATTTGTGGATCAATTCTATTGTGAAGCTCAAGTCTCTCTTAGGCGCGCGGGCTATGGTTGATTTTGATGCCAAGATAGCACTAGAGCATGCAGTAGAACCTTACCCTAATCTATCAAACACTCTATTGCCTGTTTTTGTGCAAAACCTTGTGATATCTGAATTGGTTGACTATTTACGCAGATGCTCAAAAAATTATGGCCCTCCTAATACTGGTTATAGATTGGGAACCACTTCCTTTGCCAAAAAGTCCTTCAAAACCAATAAGAAGATTAACACCTCATGGCCAGTGAGTGAAATTACTTGCTTTAATTGCAATTGTAAAGGTCACTATGCTTCCTGATGCCATCAGCAAAATGTCAATATAGTCCTTTCCAATACCGTGCAGGAGGAGGGAAAAGAACAAGCACAATAGATGTGGGATGCTCTATTGTGCCTACAACACCAGTCCCACCTGATTGACAAGCAAATGATGGCCATGGGGCCTTGTTAGACAATATTAAATCGATTCTATTTTAGTATTGAACAAAGATTTCTCAAAAGTATATGCGGTAACTCGCTCCCAGAGTAAGGTTGTCATACCTGAAGCCTCTGAGGTAATTGCTAAACCCTATGTGCAACAAATACTAGTAAATATTCCAGCTGTTGGGCATGGGGAATGACTAAGTTTAAGGAAAGAGATTAAGTATATTGTAACACTCATAGTGCAGGCCGCGTGCACAAGCTAGCCTCACTTTGGAAGGGTCCATTTATTATATTGGAGAAATCATCTGAAGATGTATATACCATTAAGGCTCAAGGCGGCTGGGTTGTGAATTGAGTACATGCTAAGTTCCTTCATCCTTATCATAAAGAATAATAGAATATAATAATAAAAAAAGAAAAAGAAAAAATAAATATAATAATAAAAAATAAAAAAATAAAAAGTAAAAAGTAAAAAAGAAAAATAATAATAATTGCAAGCCATATAGTTTATATCATAGATTTAATGCCTCACTTGCATTAGAACTAGGTATCCCCTCTTTGGTAGGGGGAGGAGAGCATGACCAAATTGGAGAAGCCTGCAACAGAATTGCATATGTGCAAAACCCAAGGAAGCTTGGTACCAGGCACGCTAGCCCTGTCAGCTTAGGAAAGGCTATCAAGATAATGTTCAAACTTTGAGGAATGTGAAGAGTTAGACAGTGTGACCAAGGAAGAAGAGTATCTGCCACTTATATCCAGTCAAGGAGGGGGAAGTGTTGAATGGTTGACTGGATCTAAATCGTCGCTTATTATAAACCAAAGATATCCTAAGTATATCTGAACTTGAATTAGTGGCCAAGCAATTTTACTTAATTATATTCAACTATGATGACACGGGCTTGAGGGCTTTGTTGGTTAGGTTGAACTTAAATTTAAGTTTTGATTTAATGACTCGGGCATGTGGGCTTTGTTGGTCTATGTCAAAACTAGTTTTTAATGTCTGTTGAGTTTTTGACCAAATTACTAATTAGTGATATGAATTGCCTTGGTATGTGCTGCTGATTATATGTGAAAGTAAATCAGTTCAGCTATTTTGAAGATATGGTGAAGCGCCATCATAAGGATGATGATGGTGTTTACTCTGACTCTGAGGCTGACCATGATGCCCTGAGTCAAAGTATTTTTAGACGTCCTTAAAAACTTTTTATGTGGCCAAGGGCCACTGAAAGTAAGGCGTCATGGGTAAGATGTGGTTAACATCGATTCCTATAAATAACCCTTGCAGTTACATTAATAAAATGATCTTTTCACTTCTGGATTAAGTTTATAATTTATCTTATAAACTTTTTGCATTATCACTTTATTTTATATTAAAGTTGATTTTTACTTGAAATTAGTAGGATCAGGGAAGCGTGCCATCGTCCAAGTGAAACAACCGGGTATACAATTGAAGTGTTACCATAAAGCTATATCATAAATATAAAGCACCATCCTGTCTATTGTCCTCACACAATAGACGCTCAAAGCTGCAGTTTCCACCAAACAATGAACTAGCCATCAGGTGAAGCCCAAATATTCAACAAGCAGCCTCCACACCAGATTGCCATCCCCTCCGCATAGCTGCTTCCAAATCAGTGGCGGTGCTAACAGGAGGAATTCCACCTCCTTTTATCCTCATAAATCTTATTCCAAAAAGTAAGATTAATGTGATAAAATTACACTTGAAAGCCAACAACGTTATTCAGAACGTGGTAACTGTAGCACGGAATCCAAAAGCCTAGATTACCCAAACCAATTTTGCCACGTTCATTAAACTACCAGACGCCCACATTTAAACTAAAAAACTTTTTTAGACAAATATTACTGCCAATTTATGGTTGGCAATTACTCAGAAGTACCAGTCATCAAAGTTTTTGAACCACATGCCACCAATGCCCCGATGCCCTTACTAGCCACCTTGACATGCACCCTACTCTGGGGTGAGAAAGCTGCTGCTGAAGATGAGCTCCCCAATCCCTCCCTTCCGCCATGGAGGGATAAACAGACTCCGCTGCCAACTGGTTAGTTGTTTCATTAGGTGCATTCAAATCAATCCGTTCAGCTTTGGCGTTTTGTCTAAAAGAGATTAGTTACATTAGTTTTAGTTTTAGTTTGGTAACGTCCGTCCCCTGGTCAGCTTACCTCAGTTAAAAAAACAATTATAGATTAATTGCACAGGTTCAGATATGTGCACAATTCTTGCTGATTGATAATGATAAATAGGAGATAGTAGTATTAAGACTATTTTCCATGGCTGAATAAATAAACTGGTTTCTAATGTGGTCCAACTCTAAACTTGAAATGTTCCACAAAATGCTGATTATACTGATAATTAGGACTTCTTACTGCTTTGAGATGAACTTAATCCACTCTCAGATTTAGAGGTTCCTGGCCTTAGTTCCCGTCATGCTGAGTTGGCGGAGATCTACTTCAAAGATTTGTTTCTTTTATTTTATTTAACTGAGGTAAGCTGACCAGGGGATAGACATTACCTAAACTCAAAACCTAAAAATAAATTGTCTACGAATAAAATGAATGAACTGACCAAAATGAGCAGATGACACACATAATGAAAACTCAACCAACAGGTGGGACAGCGGGAACCGCTTATCCCATCATAGTGGAAGGGGGGATCAGGGGGCTCATCTTCGGCCTCTACTTCATCCAAAGCAGGGCATGGGCTATGGCAGAGACCAGGGGCATTGGGGCGTCAGCGGGATGCAGAGATATATTTCTGATGATTGGGGTGGTAGGAATACAGCTTTTATATATAAGAGTTCCAAATTATTTGGCTAAATATAGTTCAACTTTCATGCATGCATTAGGCAGCTTTACATTTGTGGCAATATTGGTGTGGGTAATCTTTGATTTGGGATTCCGCGCTACCACTTCCACGTGCTGTATGGCGTTGTTGGCGCCTTTGTGGGCTTTGATCAATATATTTTTTTGAACCTTATTGAATTTGGAGGAATAAATTGGAGGAGGGATTTCTCCTGCGAGCATTGCCACTGATTTGGCGGCAACTATGCTGAGAGGATGACAATGTGGTTTAGTCATTGCCTCAACAGCCAGCTGGTTGTCACCGCAGAACATTTTGGCATTTTGATGAGGGGCATATAAACAAGGGTGTAGCTCATTGTCATGGTTGATAAACACAAACTGCTCAATTTAGATAGTGCAGTCTTCAATAATATTCCCAGACTCATCAATTTAAGACAATAGATTCCAAGGATTTTGGTTGAATTTCATTGGGGAGTCGCCATCTTCCTGAGGTTTGGTTGGTTCATTAGAGTATGCATGGGATAAAACTGGGGTCCAATCCTGTGCTTGATTGATGGACTATTTGTGGCTCTGGTGTAAGGAGGAGATGATTAATGGTTTTTGCCGCAGCTGCAGCAACAGGCTTTGGGGGAAGGGGAGGTAGGATTGTACCTCATACCAAAGCTCGTGTGGGTTGGGCAGCAGATAAGAAGCAAGTGGACAAAAAATAAGAGTTTTCAGAAGCAGCTAGGGATGGAAACTTATGTTTTGAGTGGTCCAACTTGAAATAGGATGGACAAATTATCCTTCAACCCTTGACGTGGGCCCAGAATGGATGGTCGGGGGCAGAGGGGATGACATCATGAGGGTTAATTAAAGGGAATTTATATTTGATTCAGGGCTGATCATGGCATACACTCAGGGCCCAGCGAGGCGTGTGGCCCCATTTGGGGCCACAAATTGCTTGATGGGGTTGGAGCCATAGGCTGCCAAACCTTCCATCAGCTCCAGGTGGAGCACCTCAGGTGTAGCTGGGTTGGCAAACCAGCAAGCTGAACCACCAAAGGGGTATCCGCTGGGAACCAGATATGAATTGTGGGAGGGGGTACCCTGGAAAACCAGGGGCACAGTTGCCACAGTGGTGGCATCTGCTTCACAGGTGAAGCTGAGATCAAAATACCCCTTATAGGGGCGGAAGTCAATCAATCTGGCTGGATACATCACCACCTGAGACATTTTGATAATGGCTTGGTTGTGGTAGGGGAAAAAGTTTCTCATAGTCGACCCTAAGGCTGAAATGCATGTTGCTCTGGGGGAGCACAATGGGGCAATGGGCACCTTTTGGGTTTAACAAGGTGGGCATTAAGATCCTTGGAAGAAACAACTTATCCCAGGGTTTGGTATAACTAGGCGAGCCATTCTGAGCACGTTTTCCTGTCAGATGGAAAATAGCATGGGGAGTTTCGCCTCTGCCCCACACTGGGGCACCCAGCGGGGAATCTGAGGACATCAGAGCATAACTTCAGTGGGTGATCAAGATTTACTTTTTACATATGATCTGCTCAGAAATTTATGCAAATCAGAAATAGAGGTTAAACAAAGATCTGCTTCTCTTCTAAGGATATCTGATCCTTACTCTTTATCACACAAAAGAGTCAACAATTATTGTACTATAACAATAACAATAAAAGATGAATAGAACTTGATATTAAATAGATTTATTGTATAATCTGTTTTGTTATTACAACAAACTAAGTAATTTCTAGTGAAATAGGCGCACAACTACTAATTTGGCCACTCAGCAAGGAAAAGGCAGCTGTTGCCATTGAATTCCCCTTTGAAATATCTTCTAAAAACGACTCTCTCTGATTGGCGTAACTTTCTGATCAAATTAATTTCAGTAAAACAAAAGCAAACACTTAATTGCACACCAAAGTCTTGCTCCAATGTCACCAGGTCCCCCGCCAACTGTCCCAGCGTGAGGCAGCGGCGAAACTCCTCCCTCCATTTTCCATCCAACAGGAAAACGCGCTCATACTGGCTCTCCCAGTCATTCCAAACCCTTGGGACAATTCATTACTCCCAAGGATCTTGATGCCCATCTCGTCTGAACCCAAGCGGTGCCGCTGCCTCCTGGTGCTCCCCTGGAACAACATGCATTTCAGCCTTAGGGCTGAATATGGGAAATTCTTCCCCTACGACGACCAAGCCATTATCAAAATGGCTCAGGTGGTGATGACACCAGCCTGTTTTATTGACTTCCGCACCTATAAGGGGTACTTTGATCTTGGCTTCCCCTGTGAAGCTGATACAGCCACTGTGGCAACAGTGCCATTAATTTTTAACAATATTCCCCTCCCAACAACTCAGACCTGGCTCCAAACAGACACCACCTTGGTGGTACAGTTCGCTGGTTTGCCCCCCCACCTCCCCCCCAAAGTTCTCCACCAGGAGCTGATGGAAGGTTTGGCAGCCTACGGCGCCAACCCCATCTTACAATTTGTGGTCCCAAATGGGCCCACACGCCTCGCTGGGCCTTGGGCGTATGCCACAATCAGCCCTGAATTTAGAAAAATTTCTTTGGCAATTCACCTCGTGCCACCATCCCATCTGCCCCCAACTATCCGTTCTGGGCCTGTGTTGAGGGTGGATAGACGATTTGTCCATCCTATTTCGAGTTAGACCACTCGAAATGCAAATGCCCATACTCAGAAACTTCTGCCAACTCCGAAAGTTTGCCCATTGCCCACTTATCCACCGCCCACCCCGCACCAACTCCAACATGGGGTATGATCCTACCTTCCCCTCCTCCAATGCCTGATGCTGCAGCTGCACCTACAGCTACCAATCAGCACCTACTTTGCCCCAATGCCATAAATAATTCATTCAACCAAACATAAGATTGGATCCCAGTTTGATCCTATGTATCTATAAATGAATCGAACAAACCTTAACCATATGCTGATTCCCCAATCCAATTCAACCAAAATCCAAGGGTATATTGGATAAAATCGACGAATCAGGTAGCGTCATTTAAGAGCTGACGCTGCAACTTGAGCAGCTCTGTAACACAGAATGGGATGCAGAAATTCCAACCTTAGAAATATGTCCCACAACCTAATGCCAAACTATTATACAGTGACCACCAACTTGCAGTAGAA
The DNA here is from genome assembly GCA_022478985.1 of Massospora cicadina. NCBI lineage: Eukaryota > Fungi > Entomophthoromycota > Entomophthoromycetes > Entomophthorales > Entomophthoraceae > Massospora > Massospora cicadina. The sequence goes on from JAKSZP010010588.1 coordinate 104,138, forward strand.
GCAGCAGCCACACCAGATTGCCATCTGCTTTGCAAAGCTGCTGCCCAATCAGTGGCTGTTCTCGCATGAGGAATTCCACCTTCCATCATCCCCATAAATCTTACTGCACAAAGTAAGATCAACATGAAAATTTTTACACAAAAGTGTCACTGAAGCCATCCAGAACGTGGTAACAGTAGCACGGAATCTGAAAGCAAAATAACCTAAACAACATCGACACATTTGTTAAATTCCCAGACGCCCACCTCAAAGCTGAAGACGCTTTGGCCAAATACATCGTTGGCATTATGATGGCTAACAATTATTTGGAAGTTCCAGTCATCAAGGATATCGAACCCCATGCCACCAATGCCCCCACACCCTTACTATCTGCCTTAACACGCACCCTACTCTGGAATAAGATGGATGCGGCCAAAAACAAGCCCCCAATCCCCCTTCCCATCCACCATGGAGGGATAGCAGCATTCGCTGCCCACCTGGTTGGATATTTTGTCAGGTACAATTTAATCAATCCATCCATTTTGGGCGTTTCATTTGAATTGTTATTTTTTATTATTATGGTTTTTAATTTTAGTTAGGTAATGTCCATCCCCTGGTCAGCTTACCTCAATTAAATAAAATATCTTCTGGAAATGGTCTTTTATAATAAGATTTGGATTCCATTGTTAGACATCCCAAAGACACTGAAAATGTAAAGAGCCAGAAAACATGTCCCTAACATTTTCGCTCAATTGCAGCAAAACAACCACATTTGACTAGCGACCTGCTTTGGTAATGAGCCTCTTTGCCTATTATAGCAGGTAGCAAACTAACTGATTGATTTTTAGTTGCAGTGGCATCACTCGCCTCACAACTCCTACACAAACTTCCAATAAGTTGATGAAAAACCTGACCAGTCTCAATAGGTACATTTGATAGTTAATCAATGATCAACTATCAGATGACTCAATCTCATCAGAAACTCTGCTCAACGAGACCTTAGGCATTTGCATGGATCAACCACAGAAGATCCAAACCAAGGCGAATAACTCAAAAATCGGCTGGCATCATTAAACTAATATCAAAATCAACCAATATTCAATTTATTTGCTACCGGGACATATCCCCTAGTGAACCAGAAGATAACCCAAGAATCTGGAAGGGTGGCAAAAATCCCACCATGGGATCTCAGATTTTCCTATGCCAAAGATTATGTGGATGATATTATTCCACTTGCTAATGCTGAACAATACATAAAAATTAGTGGCTATGATGGAATTATACCGCAAGTCTGGTCTGGCTACAAACCCTTAAAAAGGGATGTATTTTAAGGATGAAGTTCAGTTCCTGGGCAATATGATCTTGATTGATGGCCACTCCATTGCACCTTCTAAGTTGGAGGAAATTTGCTCATAGGCCACCCCAGTAACACAGAAGCAATTGCGGAGCTTTCTAGGTCAGTTACTTTCCTTAAAAAAGTTCTCACCCACTATTTTAGAGCTAGCCTCGCCCCTTAACCCCTCACTGGTAAGAATGTCCCATCAGTTTTTTACCAGAGTGCAAAACGGCTTTTGAGGTAATAAAAGATGTCTTCACTTCTGTTCCTGTTTTGCGTCATGCTGATAAGTGCAAGCCCTTTATTGTGGAATGTAATGTCTCCATTACTGCAGTTAGGTCTGACATCCTACAAGAACATGACGGACGGGAACACCCTGTAGATTACTTCTCAAAGAAGTTTAGTGCATGGTGAACGCTCAGGCTATTTGTGATAAAGAGTTGGAGGCGGTGTCATGGTCTTTAATGCATTGGCGGTACCCGTAAAATGGTTCAAAGCATCCAATGGTTGTGCACACAGAACACCATCACTTACAAATTAGCAAAAAACCCAGAAGTTGGATCACAGACAGACTAGGACTCACTGCAACATTCTTTGTTTTAATTTTAAGTACGCATTTGTAAAATGACACACCTATATTTTACATGATCTTTTGAGCATAAATTCCCTAATGGATTCCACTTTGGATACAGATACTGAATTAGCCACGATAATTACACTTGAGCAGTTCATAGCTCTGCCCCCTCCAGCTATTGTCATTGTTGCACCCCACACTCCAGAACCCACACCCAAGTCAAAACCCAAATCCAAACCCAAACTAAAATCTATATCTAAGTCTAAATCTAAATCTAAATCCCGCGGTTCTCCTCCTATTGTTCCTGATACCCCTAGTGAGCTTGTGGGTGAAATTGCTACATCAGATCCAGTCCTACCAGTGACTGAAGTTACCCCATCTGACCCAGTCTTAATCCTCTACCCACGAGGGTTCTCTCCTGGATGCTGTTTTGTCATTCCAGTCCACAAATCTTGAAGTGCAGAAGCTCCTAATAAAGCCTAAATCTGGTACAGCCCCTACAGGATGTTATTCCAAAAAAGGATAGGGTAATCTTTTTTGCGACAAAGTATGGGTTCCTTATGAGAAGCGTTCTCGCGTCATAAGGGAACTTTATGAACCTCCAACCATGGGGAATCCTGACGCAAAAAATGCATCAATTTAATCAAGGGAGGATATGATTGGAATGGGTTGGCAAAGAAGGTTCCCACTTGGATTGAGTATGCTTAGTCTGTGCCAGGTCCAAGCCAGATAGGACAGGGCGAAATGGCTTTCTCCGCCCTCTCCAGCAGGAAGCAGGACTAAGGACATAGATTTCAGTGGACTTCATTGTAAGTCTACTAATATCTCATGGGCATGCTGCAATCTTGATGTTTTTAGATTGCATTGCAAAATATTCTATCTTTATCCCTTGTTTGACAAAACACTACTGCAGAGGACATGGCACAGTTGTTCACAGCATATATATTTCCCTGGTTTGGGGTTCCACAGGAATTAATCAGTGATGGGGGACTGCAGTTTACATCACGATTTTGGGATGCCTTGTGCAATATGCTAAAAATTAAGCCTTGAAGATCCTCAGCCTATTACCCCAAATTTGATTGTCAAACAGAGCTTACTAACCAGTCATTAGAGCAGTATCTATGATGCTACGCAACCACCTCACAAGACACATGTACATGGACCTTCCTCTAGCCCAATTTTCCTATAACCTCTACCACCATTCTTCAACAGGAGTGTCCCCTATGTCTGACAATCAGGGATACAATACTGCTTTCACCATTGGACCTCAGATCTGGAGTGATATTTCAGCTGCAGATACCTTCACTACACATTACAGGAAGGTTCACTAATAATCTCAGAATCAGATGACTAATTAACCAATGCCAAGATATTTGTAGATAAGAAGTGACGGGAGGCACCCTAATATCTAGAAGTCATTTGGTAATGGTGGACACTATAAATCATCACCTCAAGGCACCATGTCGGAAAGTATCTTGAAAAAGATCTGGACCATTTCCTATTGCTAAGGACCTAAACAATAGCGCTTTTACACTTGGGACTACCTTCTCATTGGAATCAACATACTTCATTCAATGTTTCCAAACTATCTCCTTTTTATAGGCAAGGAATCAGTGGAGTGAGCTCATCATGGTGGAGGGAGCTCCTTAATTTGATGTAGAAAAAATTTATATTCCAGGCGGTTTAAGCGGCAAGTGAACTAACTATTGTTGTGGAAGGATATCCAGCATTTGAGAACAGCTGGGTCCCAGTCAAGAACTGTACTAACTGTCAGGAGTTACTTGAGTAAGTTCAAAAGGAGAAGTTAAATGCTCTGGCACCTGACCCATCCAATCCGCAACCCCTAGCTTCAATAAATTCCCCACTCCCCACAAAATGTATGCTCTGGAAAAATCACCTGAAAGGGGTGTTAGCCCTACTTGTAAAGGAAAAGGTAATGTAAGACTTCTGTGGTCAGCCATCAACTGGACAAGGGTGTACACCCTTTTAGAACCAAAAAGTGGTCAAATACTAAGGCCCTTCCACTCTCACAGATTCCTGACCTAAGGCATACCCTAGATGAGAGACAGGTAGCCGCTGCCCTTCCCTGCTAGCCCAACTCCTTTCTTCCCTACCCTCACGTCCATATTCACTCTAGTCTCAAAATCAGCAGCGTTTTATTTAATGAAAATTAACAAATTTGTGAAGACTTCAAACAATTTTTAAAGCCCCATACCTTGGCCCTCATTCTCTGCCCCAACGATTGTCACTCAGAAGCCCAGCTGCATATCAAAAACACACCCCAATAATTTTAATATACGGAAACAGCTGAGAAAAAGAGGCTGAAAACAGGTTTTGAACTTGTCACACCAGTTTGAAATCCAAAACGCTAATTTGGACCTCCAGATTTCTGGGGAAATGAGCCAAGAATAGCTAGAAAGTCAGCTGATATAAAAAGGCGTAGTCCATGTTTAAAACTGTAAATTTTAAGCTCGAAATTGAAAATTAAACCATACTACTATGGTTCAGCTTTTTCAGCTTATCTCCATACCACCATAAGACCCAGCACCCTGCTGATGGTAGAGTATTGGGTTATCGTTTTTTGCAAAGTTTACTTTTAGTTTAATTTTTATATAGTATACCTTAAAAGATATAGCTGTTGGTGATTATAATAGTTTAAACAAGATATGGGCAACAACTACATGGGTTGGAGCCTTACCACCACCTCCACTGTAGCACCCACCCATAGTCCCCTGAATCTAGATGTGCTCTGTGGACCTTGGATGCCCTTATAGGTCTTGGTTTTCCCCCACCAAAAGCCAGGTAATTCATTAGCACGCTGGGTTCCTACACCTCATTTTAGCACAGAGGTTACTTGTGTCAAATTAGTTTTCCATACATTGGTATCCCTGGACATAGAGGATACAGGTCGCTGGCTAACATCATTTCCTTTCAACTGGTGAAAAAGATAAAATGTGCACCAGATCAGACCCACACCATGGATTATGGAACTTCAGGCCATCAGAGGACTTGATTATTGGGTGCCAATTATCCTCTGGCCCTCAAGTATAGATCCTTTATTTGTGAAAGCCCCAGAAGTTATACAGAAAATGACGGTTAACAGCTCCTCAATGGCACCCAATTCCTTATTGAGTATTGTCAAGATTATGATATGACTGGACAATAAGCCCTAAGACATTACAGCGGATTGGGTGAGAATTGTCCAAACCAAGCTGTATATGATATTAATATGATCTACTTATCATAAGCTAATAGGATGATACCAAACCTCAAACAAGTTTTTGGGATCACATCCAAATTAGGCGATGTTAACATATGAAAAATAATTGGGAAATCACTTTGAGCTAAGACAAACGTGAATTTAATGTGTAGTAGATGCTGCCAGAACCAATGAGAATACAGCAAAAATAGTCTAAGAAAAAGGGTCAGTATTGACTGAAGTCACTAATATATAAGTAAGATGAAAATATTGAAACAGGAGGTTGATGTTATTAGAAGAGAGCAAGCAGACCAAGGAGGATCAGCTGAAAGTATTCATTTAATAAAGAAGTGTCATTGGGGCAATTGCTCTATATTACATTAAAAGTTTATTACATTGTTTTGGGGATGACAATCTTCATATCATCAGTTCTTATTGCTCAGTAGGCGTATCTCTGTGCAGAAAACCCTCAGAATATCTCTGAGATATCGCCAAGTTTATAACAATGGTGCTCACTACAGAGGGCCCATTAGTCAATCACAAAGAAAAAAATATTCCAGGCACTGGCCATGTTGCATCAAGCTTGCTTTGACAGTAAAATTCATGACATGCTACCTCAGTTGAATATGTGGAACTCAAACTTGCCTTGGACGCTGTGCTCAAAAGGTAGGATGAGCTTCTTCAGGAAGTTTGAAGTGATAAGCTGCCTCCGTTTGATTGCAGTGGGAATAATCATGGGTTCCATAAGTTATTTGAGTTTGCAAAGGAAGGAAACTTGGATTGGCAGAAAGCAAAACTGCAATAACCACCTTGGATGTTGAAAGTGCAAATTAAGTCATCTATTATCTTCCAAACAATTCTGTTACATACAAAAATTGAAGGATACTATGCTACGGTTGTTTTTGGATACCACAAAGATGTCACAGTGGAAGGCTAGTTCTTAATCATTGGGTTCCAGCATAATGAGACCGTCTTCACATTTGCTGATTAATTTATGATTGAAGCGCACTTATTAATCAGGGCAGGGAATTTATCTGAATACAACGTATGCATTGCGTTGACCTCTGCAGTAAAGACATACCATGAGCTTTACAAAGTCATAACCCCAATGTTGGACAATGAGGTACCCCTTCTTAAAAATGTTTAGTTTTTGCGCCTCCTATCTGTAACCTTCCCTCCACCCAATATAGAGCGGAAACATACCACCGCCATTGCCAAACTTTATATTTGGGGGAATTGGACTGACATGTCAGATTTCATCGTGTTACCCCTAGCCATTCACCTTCCACCCTGGATCTGCTTATTGGCAAAAACCCAATTATCAAAATGAGCCTGATTACACCGATTTCCCACAATTAAATTACTGGCTGGGCTCATATTACATTAATTCAAGATGCAGTTTCTACAAGGTAATTTTTTTTGAATGAGGTAGCTTTAGGCACCTGTCACGTGGTTGCCCCCATGCCAGGTTCATCACCTACAGTAGGAAAAGTAATATCAGGGAAACATTAGAGTGGAATAGAGATGTGACCCTTTAATTAGCTATCCCAAACCAAAATTCCCATCTAAACCCATTAAAGTATATACAGCGGAAGACCCTCAATATGATGATGCGTTCTTATAAGAAGCCAGTTGGTGAAGTGAATATTTTAAACTGAGCGCAAATTTAAGCTGCAGCAGAAGAAAAATCTTAGATTCAGCCAAAGCCACACTTGTCAAATGTTTTACCAAGTTTCCGCTGTCAAGTTGCCACATCTACAGATTCACCTTCCTTGTAAGGAGTAACCGTCACTCATCCAGTCAACACAATAGTCAAAGAATACCCCAAAGTTTGGGAGAGGATTGAAATTACCCTTGGGAGCAGGGATTCTTTAAATGTAAATGCGTTGTCCAGTCAAGATTCTTCATATTCAGAATGTACTTACGGTGACATTGTTGTAGCTAAAACCTGAGTCTGCGCTATAATAGATACTGTTGCTCCAGTTAACATAGCTTCCACAAAGCTGGTGGCCTTGTTGACATTGAAATCTGATGTGGAACATCAAATTGTGTCTGTAATCACTGTAGCAAAGAACATGGTCTCTGAGGGAGCATACAGCACGCTTCCGTTGCAATTTTGGTTGATTGTCATTGTAGCCCCAGCAATAGTGTTGCTAAAATGATAATTATGACATGTTAATTGGCACCACTTTTTCCCACTTGGAGTAACTTTCAAGCGATTTTTAATAAGAAAATTAAACGATATCTGAGCCTATACCTACCTCCTACCTCCCCATTCAATCACTGATGGCCTCAGATTCTCCACAGGCTGCTCCTGTGTGGGGCAGCAGCATAGCCCCATCTAGTGTTTTCCATTCTACTGGAAAATGCGCTCGGACTGATTCATCCAGGCCTACTAAATCCTCAGGTCAGTTAATTATGCCCAAGGATATTGACATCCACCTTGCATGTGCCCAGGCCGTGCCTCGCAGCCCACTCATTCTCCCCTGCTCTAAGCTGCATTTTGACCTTTGGGTCAAGTATGGGAAATTGTTCTCATATGCAAAGAAAGCCATTATTGATATGGCCCAGGCAGTAGTGCTGCCAGCCATATTTATTGATTTCCGCCCTTATAAAGGGTACTTTGATATTGGATTCACATCCAAAGCTGACGCCACCACTGCGGCCACCATACCCCTGGTTTTCCAGGCACCCCTATTCCCACAACGTGCACCTGGATACCCACTGACAACACTATGTAGGTTCAGTTTGTGGGTTTGCCCACTCACCTTCCCCCTGCAGTGCTCCATCAGGAGCTGATGGAAGGCTTGGCCGCATACAGCTCTAACCCCATCCTTCAGTTTGTGGTCCCCATTGGGGCCGCTAGACTCACTGGGCCTCAGGCATTTGCCACAATTAGCTCAAATTTTAACAAAATTACTTGGTCAATCCCCCTTTAAGCCATCATTTCTTCACCCCCCAATCACCCGTTCTGGGCCTGTGTTGAGTGCGGACACACTATTTGTCCATCCTGCTTTGAGTAGGACATTTAAAGCGTAAATGCCCCTATCTTGCTGCATTCGCTGGACCTACGTTGCCTCCATCTGACCCACAATACACTATACACCCCACTGCCTTTCCAGTATGGGGTACATTTCTTATCTCACTCCCCCAAAACCTGCAGCTGATGCAGCACCTACTAATGCTAATCAGGCCACTCCTCAGTCCAGTGCTACAGGAGCTTCAACCAATCAGGAGACATATTGGATAATGGTTTGATCCCATATTATTCCTCAATTGACAACCATAGCCCATAAATTTACCAACCCCAATTTCCAATATGATTTGAACCCATGGACCACATTGGATGATACTGATGGAGTGGGAAATGCTATTGAAGAATCATATGTCCACATCAAAGAAGTTATCCATGTATTGCGCCCCGTTCAGTTCCCTCAGCATTTTTACAGCCACCATCCAGACGCCAATGTTTTTTAACCTACCCACCAGCTCGTTGAAGTAGCAGCTTAGCACCCAGATAATGCTGACATCCGCAAGTTTGCTGTTAAGTCAGTGGCGATACTAGCCAAAGGTATCCCTCCTCCTGTTATTGCTTTGACCCTAACCCACAGGCAAATGTGACATCCTCAACCTCCCCAAACAAACAACGGCCGCTATCCAGAAAGTGGCTAAAGCTTGAAATATAAATCAAAAGCTACCCGTGCCACCGCCACTTTACTATCCCAGCTTCCTTCCATCCGCCTACACGTGGAATAATGCTTATCCAGGTACCTAGGTGCAATTTTGCTGCAGGTAATTACCACAACCAACCGATCATCAGAGATCTCAACCACATGTCGCTGATCACCCCACACCATTGCTCTCCGCCAAATCCCACACGCTTTCCTATGATGAAGACCCTGATACTGAGGATAAGTATCCCGATGCCCCTTTCCCTTCTGCCATGGTGAGATAAGTGGCTCACCGCTGTTCCATCTAATTAGTTGATTTATTATTTTTTTTGTGTTATGCCACTTGTTTAGGGCGTTTGGTTTGTGTTTATAGTTTGCTTATCTAGTGTTTATGTTTCAGTAATGTCCGTCCTCTGGTTGGCTTACCTCAGTAAATCTTATTTGGTACCACTTTTATAAGACACTATGGTGCTGTCATTGATATGACAGATGAGATTTTCGAACCTTTTGGGTGATATCGCAATTTACTTTACCTTTAGCGGAGTGCCAAAGGACTCAGTACACATGGGGCATATCAACCTTGCCTATAGTGATGGGGTGATCCAGGAGCACTATCATCGATTAAAAAAGTGGACCCAAGTCCTTCCCCACAGATATATGATATTAGGGGCTGCCTTTCAGAGCATCCATACTTATATCTATCCCCCATGGTCACCAAGTGATACTGAACACCTACTAGGAGGTAGAAGTTCCAGACGGACTCTACAAGGAAGTTTTTTTGTAACATATCAACAATTACAGCTTGAGCCTCACGTGTCTCCAGGCATTATACTTCTGGGCCATGGTAGATCAAGATTCTACAAGTAACTTACAAAATGAACCACAAAGATCCACCAACGTCAAATTATGGCATATTTACATTTGATCCCTGTTGAGGAGGTCCTTCAAGTTCAAAAGTTTGGTTCATTGGATGAATTTGGTCTACCTGTTGAACCACAGACTGTAATATTTTCTGTGGTACTGCGTGATGAAGTAATGGGGTTCTTGGAAGCAAAGAAAGATGAGAAATAGCTTTATCTCGATAATATAAAGAAATTTGAACGTTAAAACAACAATTTAGGATGCATGAGGGATGTGATTCCTTGCATGGGTACTGAGGATCATCCTCCTTTCAGGTCTCGGCTGATCTGCTGATTGAGGGCAGCTGTGGAAGTAGTGTCAGAGGAGAAAGAAAATCTACTGGAGCAAGGGATGCTTGAACCTTTGAAGAGTCCATGGGCTTCACCTATACTATTGTAAAAAAGAAGAATGGTACCAACTGGGTAGTAATAGACTACTGGAAGCTCAACATTATCAACAAGAAGGACTCATATAACTTGAATGGATTGATGATGCGCTGATTTGATTAAGCGGATCATAACTTCTCAGCGATGGATGTGATATCAGGTTATTGGCAGATTAAGTTACCTATGGTGGAACAGGAGAAATACGCCATTATCGCATCCAAAGGGCTTTTTTAACCAACACTTATCCCACAAGAGCTGTGATATGCCCCAGCTACGTCCCAACAGGCCATGGACACCATTCTTGGTGACCTGAAACTGTCATGTGTCCTCATGTACCCTGACGATATCAATGTCTTTTCCCAAACATTCTCTAAGCATCTTACCCATCTGGAGTAGGTCTTTCGCCAGCTTGTGGAGGCCAAAATCAAGATCAAGCCTCGAAAATTCACTTCTTCTAAGACCAGCGGAGTAATTAAGGTTCTTATTAGATGCGACTTGACTAAAGCTTCAACCAGCCAAGGTGGAGGCTATCCATAAGATGACTACACCAAATAGTAAGCGCAATATACAAGAATTTTTAGGTATGGTAAACTATTACCACCGCATTATATCCAACTTTAGTTGTATTGGAGGTCCTCTGTTTGAGTTATTAGATAAGGATGCCACGTTTGAATGGATAGAACGCCAACAATGCTCTTTAGATACACTTCAAACGGTTCTAATCAGTGTGCCAGTGTTGTGCTATCTGAACTTTAATAAAGAGTTTATCATTTGGTGGCTGCTTCTCTTTCCGCTGTAAGGGCGGTCCTATCTCAAAACGACGATGAGGGGGAGGAGAAACTCGTAGCATACAGAAGTTCTAGCCTGAACAGCCATGAATGCAATTATACCATGACTGAGTGAAAGTGCTTAGTGGTGATCTACGCATTTAAAAATCTTAGATTGTATTTGCATGGGGTGAAGTTTAAATTAGTAATGGATTATGCTTCAATATGCTGGTTGTAATACCTTAAGGAGCCTGAAGGGCGCCTAGACCAATGGGCCTTCAAGCTGCAGGCTTGTGACTTCGAGATTCTCCACCAACCTTGAGAAAAATACCATAAAGCTGATTACTTGTTGAGGTCACCAATGATTGCAGTTATGGCGGATCTGAGTGACATAATGTTTAATAGGATGCTCAGCAGAAAGTATGATGACAAGCAACAGCTCATAATGGCATTACATGAAATGTGAACCAATACCTTCCAGTGTAACGGGGAGTCGTACAAACGGATTTGAGACTTGACGGTGAACTTCCTGCGACCCTTACTATGGACTAGCATTATAATGAGCGCGCATAATGCAGTTGGACATGAGGGCATGTGCAGGGTGATGGAATTGTTGTGCCCTCGGTATTACTGGGAAAGCATGAACTTTGACATGCTTGAAACCATTTCCTTCTGCTACCAGTGCCAAGTAGAAAAACGGTTCTGTTAGAAGACTTCCTGTTGGTTAGTGAAACCACATTTTGCATGGCATACTTTTCCCCTTGATGTCATTGACCCTCTGCTAATGAGAGATAACCGATCAAAGTACATTCTGGTGGTGATCAACCACTTGACCAGGTGGGTTGAAGCCAGGGCAATATGGGATTTAGGGGTGGTCACAGTGACCAAGTTTGTGATGAAATGTAAAATTCAGCAAAACGGATTTCCTCAGTTCATCCTTACTATCAACGGAACCAACTTCACCTCTCACATTTTACTTAAGCTCAACGAATTGATGGCTATCTGCAGAGTTCTAGTGACCCCATATCACCCTGAGTCCAATGCTATGGTCAAGCAAGTTAATGGAACTTTGGTGAACATACAATGGAAGTTGGTAATGGTTCGACCTTCAGATTGGAGTTCTCTCCTTTCCACCGCCATTTTGCATATAACATCAGCTATCATTCCACCATGGGTAAGACCCGCTTTCAACTTTTATATGGACGATATCCTGCTCTTCTGGCGCTGTTCTATGCCTGTGTAGAAGAGACCAGAAGAATGGAGACCCAACATTATTTGACTAACATAGACAACACATTAGTTAAGTTGCAAATCAAAGCGTACTCATTTATCTTAGCCAAGGAGGGAAAGATTCAGGATGACAATCAGGTACAGCGTAGTGGGCTAGCCTTGTTCAAATAATGAGACATGGTTATACTCCATGACCAACACTGGTTCAGGCGGAAGCATAGATTGGCCAACATCAGGATCAGTCCATTTGAAGTAATTGAGAAAACAGTATTGATGTCTACCCTATCAAGGACCCCATAAGAAGTTGGATTATTAATTGAGTGCACAAAAAGTCCCTTCAGGCGTATAAACAATAGGAGATTACCATTCAGACAAGGGGGGTAACTTCAAGGTTCTGGTATGACTGGACAATAAGCCCTAAGCAATTATGGCGGAATGGAAAAAGTTGACCAAACCAAGTTGCATATGATATTAATGTGAACCCCTCGACATAAGGTGATAGGATGATAAAAAACCTCAAACAAATATTTAGTGGGTCATTTAAATCAGGTAATGTCAACATATCTCGAATAATTGAAAAATCACCTTAAACTAAGGCAATCATGAATTTTATGAGTAGAAGCTGTTACCAGAACCAATGAGAATACAGTGGAAATGAATAGACTAAGCAAAAGGGTCGATATCAAATAAATTTACTTATAAGTGAGATGAGATGATTGAAACAGGAGGTCGTTGTTAGTAAAGGAGAGCAAGTGGACCAAAGAGGATCCGCTGAAAATGTTCATTTGAATAAAGAAGTGTCATTGGGGTGATTGCTCCATAATTATTGATATTTAAAATTTGTTTTGAGGACAACAAAATTTGTATTGTTGGTCCTATTGCTCAGAGAGCTTAACCCTGTGCAGATACCCCTCGATGCTTTAAGATTCCACCAAATTTATAATAAGTATGTCACGTAAATCCATCATAAGGATTTGTACTTCTTTATCCTGGGAAACTGTATTCCTCTTTTGGTTGAATACGCTACTAAAAGAGAGAAAAAAAACCCCTAGAAGTTTATATTGGAACATCTGAGTTTTGTTGAGCGCTTAGTATACTGAGTTGTGGTAAAAACTAAATTGCCTCCTCCCAGCGCTGACGCTCAGGAAAGATTGTTGTATACTCCAATGATTGGGTCGTTATCCCCCAAAATTGCAAATACAAGTGGACATTAGCATTCAAGTTATGATTCCACTGAACCATTAGTTAAAAATTAGTGGATACCTAAATCCAGCTACTCACGAACCTCTCACCTCTCTGGGCTTATTAGATGCTGCCTATCATGACCCTCTAACCATTCTGATGGCAAATTTTACAGAATGACCTATGCAAATAACTCAGAACTAGTCTGTGACATATTTTTGGACACTACTCGCTGATCAAGTTGATTCTGTTCATAGGTGTGGAAATTTGTATGAACTGAGGATTGACGAGGACACCAAAAAAGTCCATGTAAAAGTGTAAAAAGGTGACAATGCAACCTCCAATTATCAGCGGCAGTGGATGTGGTGAATAAAGAAATATGATTATATATTTTTATAATATTCTGATGACTTTGGAATGATGAAAAGGGGTGTGCCATAGAGTGAATATGGGGACTCCTCACTATTCCACTATTAATCTTACAAAAAAGTGAAAGTGGAAGAAGCCCAGGTGGCAAAAAGCTAAATAATTATTAGACACTGGTTACTTAAGCCTTCCCAAAAAATGGCCTTGCCCTTGCTTGCAAATACGCAAAAAGATGATGTTATTAAGTAAAAATGTAGAAAATTTTTCATTCTCATTAATAGGCGGCTCAATTAGTGTGCCAGGCCAAACAGTATAAATACTTCTGGCTCTTTCTCTTTCATCATCATTGGTGACCATTTCTATAAATTCTCAGGGCAACCCACTAACCCAGTAGACAAACAACTTCTCCTTCTGAGGTTTGACCACTCAATATGGCTCAGATCCTCCCAAAGGTTTTTCAAACGATTTTGGTTCAGCTGCCTCTATTGACTCCCTCAGGGTTTCTCCCCTCTAATCCTTTTTTTCAGCATTTTTTCTGCTAGTTGCCCAAGTTTTCTCAGGGTTTACATCTAGTTCAATGTTGGAAGTTGGTTGCGCTGATAATTCCAGGTGTTTTATCCCAGCATCTAATCTCTGGGGATTTTCAGTACCACCCCTATTAGTAGTCTAACCTCTATCCACTGAAAACTTCGTAAAGACAGGAAACAAAAGATAAAATATTTTACTAAGAGGGAGATCAAAATATTTATATGTATTTCTTGCCTGTCTATGTCATTAACATTTATTGCCGGATTGGCAGCATTCACTGGTGATTCTCCCTGCTTAAAATTTGTCTGCACTCTCACTTATGATAATCTTGATCCTCAAATTTCTATGATTACAAGATCCTCAATTTGTAATAACCTGTATTAATTAATATATCAACAACGTATTTATTTGGGGAAGGCTGACCATGTGACAGACACTTTCAATATGTAAAATTACCAATCACTAATTAGAAGCGAGAGGCACCCCAGAGAAGATAATGCTGTCTCTTGATGCCAGAGGGAACGCCACTTAAAGGAAGAAGGGTAATGTGAGTAGAGGCTTGTGCTACTATTGAGCACGTATGAAGGAAAGGGTAAGAAGTGATGAACCATACTGGAAACCAGGATGAGACCATTTGTTGCTGACGGGATGGCAGATAACCATACAACCATGCCAGAAAGTGGTCCATAAGGTGTGACTGAAATTGGCGTACTGCTTCCTGGAGGGTGGGAGTAAACCTGACATGTCATCCAAGACAACCGTATGGATAGTCCACATTGCAATTGCTACCACCAAGGCGCGGAAGGAAGGCTGTATAGGGGAATTCAAGGGCAGTGAGGAGATGTTATAAAGGAGACTGAAGGTCTGCATTTAAGCCTGGTCAAAGATACACAACTTCGCGCCAGAGTACTTTGAAGGTAAGGTACTCTTCCAGGCGGTGGACCAAAGTCCCATTTTGGTTGAGCACAACACATGTGGATTGTGATGCATTGGAGCAGTCAGCAGTACCGTTTACATGCTTTGAGTAGCGCCACACATGGGAACAATGTTGTGGCTTCAAAAGAGGGTGATGGGTAAAATTTCAGATGGATTTCTGGGTTCTAATGAATATAAGATGTCCAAAATGTTCAGATTTACTCTGGCCATGATAGGGGACCTCACAGGTATCAGGTTAATAAGAACGGCTTGCACTTAAACTTCATGTATGAATTGGGGATTAGGACGACCCCTCTGCAAGGTATACCTGCTGATACAGATCCTTCATTATGCCCTCCTCATATTAATTAGAATCATTTTAAAATGGGCGGTGGACCCATTCAGGACTGATGCAGATGGGTGAGTTGCCAAATATGTAAGAAGAGAGTTAGTGTCAGTGAAATTTGGAGGCCAAGGGCGTGGCAAAGTTGTATCATGCCGCGTGCGACCATTGCTGGAGTGGGAGGGTGGGGTTGGTGACTTCAGCGATCCATGTGCCAAGTATTTTGGCGGCATTGGTCTCAAAGTATAGCAGGCCTATACCACCACTATGGAGAGGGCCAAACATGACATCTACTTGCACTGGAGGTGGGCGGCCTAACCAAAGCCACCCTTGTAGGAGGGCGTATAACGAGGTGAAGAAAAATGAGAAAAGGCGATAGCATGGGCCGCAAACCAGAATTTAGACATGAGCATAGAGTTGAACAGCAAAATCCTGCCTGGGAGGGTAGTTTGGTGGGATCTGATAAAAGCGATGCGTTTTTTGACATTGTCCAGAATATGGTGCTCCATTACCAAGTAGCCATACCCTTCTGCTTCAAGCCACACACCCAAATGGCGTACTGGAGCAGCAGTGGGTCTTGACATGAAACAGAGCACAAGCGGGGTAGTATGGGGTGGACGTGGCAGGCGAACCCGTAAGCTAGCTGCAGAAGCAGGTAGGAAACTGGGTGATGGTGACCAGCAGGCTTGTAACTGACTGAGGAGAATGATTTCTGTTTTGGAGGCGTTAAGTGTAGCGTTACTTACCCAGGGTAAACCTTGATAGTAGCCTCCAGCGCGCATGCATCTTGTTTTTAGGCACCCCAATCACACAATCATCAGCAATTCCAATATCTTACCAGTTCTTTGCCTTGCACAAGCACACCAGTAAGGCGGGCATTCACATTACGTAAAAGTGGGTTAAGGCTGAAGATACATAAGAGAGGGCTCAAAGGTCCCCTTGGCGGAGGCCCCTTTGAGGGAGAACTACATCAGTGAGGAAGCCAGGGCCACGCAAAGCCATTGTGGTGGATTCCATATGCAACATCACCCAATTAATTAACCGATGGGGGAGGTGGAACTTGTGGAGGTATGTATTGAGGTAATCCTAATTGACCCAATCATAAGCCTTCTGCTGGTCTAAAAAACAAGTTCCCAGTAGACGTGAATTGGCAGACGTTGGCTATAGTGTATATGTTGTCCCATATAGACCGCTTGGGAATAAAATCAAATTCCTCAGAGGAAATGAGATCAGAGGCAACTTCCCCTTAGGCGGTTGACCATAATTTTATTAAGTAACATAGTATCTGTGTTAGTAAGTGAAATGGGGCGCCAGTTAGCCAAATCATGCTTATCCCCTTTTTATACAGCGCTACTGTGAAAGCTTCCTGGCCCCTAGGAAGGAGGCGCGTTTCTAAAAAACACAGGTTCATTGAAGCATGCAGCAAAGAGAAGAAATAATTGAAATATCATTTTGTAAAACTCATAAGGAATCCCACCTGGATCTGAGCATTTCCTGTGCGGTGCACCATGAATGGCATACCAGAATTTGACTCAAGAATTTATTTTTCTCAACTCTGGATAACAGGAATGGTGCATATATGTGCACTTTCAGGAAATTCGTCAGCTTCAGCTAGTTCATCACGATCAGGTGATTAATTCAGAGTAATGGTTTCGAACTTTGATTGCCACTTTGGCTGGAGTATCTGCAACAGACTGGTCCAGCAACTACATCTGTGTGCAGGCCAAGCTCTGTTGTGGTGTAAATATTTTTGGAAAAATAAGTGGAGCACATGTCGCCCACCATAATCTTTTTTGCCTTGTACTGAACACAAAAGTGATTTTGTGTTGTCTTGCTAGTGCGTTTAGATGAGTAGATTCTTCCTCCCATTTATGACCCCAAGCCAAGATGTAGCCTGCAGCTGATGATGCTAGACTCCAGGTGGTCCAAGTCTGCAAGCATGCGCTTCATGACTGCTGATGCAGCCCAAAGGTGCGTGGTGAGAGGTGGCATTCCTAGCAGATGGTGTCCGCTTTGAAGGTTGACCAGGAAGTAAGTGGGATCACACAGAACGGTGTGGCAAGCTCTGGTGCTGAAGTTTTTGGTGTCCACCCATGAGGCAAACCTGGGAAACGTGATCTTGGCTGGACAAAGTTTGCACCACTTCAACGCCTGTGCCACTGGGTGCGCCAAAGAGAAGGAGTTGAAACCATCCTATGGACGGAGAAATTTTATTTTTGTCATTGTAAAGTGTGCAACCTAAGACCAAAATTTCAACAGAGAAAGAATAAGGTCAATGCGGGACATAGACCTTAGCTGACCGTTGTGCATATGGGGATGGGACATGATGTGGAGCAGCAGTGCATGTTTAGGCGGGTATCAAACAGTCCCAAAGTGGCTTTTAGAACGTGAAGTTTTTAAGTGCCCCTTCAGGGGGGGCAGGCGCAGAAGGCCAGTGGTTGGTGGCTGGGTCAGCCCAGCAGTTCATGTTGCCCACCATAAATGGGTTAGGAGGAAGTGGGATGGAAGCAACAGCTGAAAGGAGTTCCCAGTGAGCCTGCACACAGGTCATGCATGAATATTATAAATAATAATATGCACGTCATTGTCACACAAAAAGGACACCACAAGCACAAGGCTATTGAGGTAAAGGCCTTAAGAAATATATTTAAAGTTATGGGTAACAAATAAGCACCCCATAATGTGATAACCAAAAGGAAAGGGAGGGGTGAGCATTGTTGCCCATGTTTCCTCAGTATCATGTGGACAGTGGGTTTCCTGAATGGTCAGGATATTATACGTAAATTGTTTAAAAAAGTCAATTTTATAGCCTAGGAAGGTGGTTCCTTGAGTTCAGCGATTTTCAACATCCCTATTGTGAAGGCTCCCCCATCATTCCTTAGTTGATATGGAAAGGGCCCCAGGCCTTCCTTTGCCATTTTCTTGATAGCAGCAGAAGTAGCTTTAGACCACAAATCATACTTATTTGCATCTTTGTGGCATTCTTTGCAGAGGCTTAGAATAGGTTTTTTGGCATTTGTTGATTTGGTACAAATTTTTAATTTGCTGTGCTCCTGCGGTGCATTATCAGAGGTCAACATAAATTTGGGAGGGAAATGGTTTTAGAATCAGTTTTGATCAAGGCTTATTAAATTTGCCCAAGTAAATATGTCTCACCCATCAGGTCATCAGGTTGGTTGGCCCAATCTGATTGGTGAATGGATTCATGAGCTTCTTCAGCCACAAATGACTTGAAGTCATCCTGGGTCTCGGCAGGCAGGATCATGGACGCAGCCATGGCTGCATCCTTGGCCGCTGCTCTGTGGGTCTTCTTGACCTACATGCACTCTTGAGGAGACAAAGGTTTGACCTATATGCAACATCCCTGCGCGCCTCACAGGAAGGCGGCTTTAGTGTCTATAGCCAGTTCATAATGGGTGTCTGCACTGCCCATTGCATCAGGAGAGGATTCAGTTTTTTGTGTGAAACCTTCCTTGGCGGGGCAAGTGTGGGCCTTGTGGCCAAAACATGACAAAAGGTGCAGATAGGGGGCGCGCCATTCACTGTGATGCGGAAAATCAGAATTCCAGCCTTTTTATGAACACAACTGTAGTGTGGGGGATTTGGGTCAAATCTTATGCAATGACTACAAACAAGATGATCACAGTAAACACTTTGGCGTATACAGGTCCAACATTAGCATAAAACTTTGCATCTCAAAAGTGTGAATTTCACCATAGTTTTTAAGCTCATCCTTGAGGTGGAGCTCCAGCACTTTGCGCTTTATCTTTGGGGGGAGAAAACTTGAAGGTTACAAAAATTCAGTTTTACTTTATCTACTGAGTGCACTTCATCTCGACCACCCATTGACCATCTGGGAGGTCTACCACCACATACACCTGTGCAGCTTCATCCACCGCTTGTTTATTTTCAAACCTGAGATCCAACCAAATGCAGGTCATGGAGTGTGGTGCTACATATACTGCGGCCAGGAAATAGTTGTTTACATCTCCACAGAACTTTTCACAAAGCGCTGTTTGATTAATACCCAGAAAACTAAATACCCATGCTCCACTTATGACAGGGGCTGGGAATGTGGAGTATGGATGAACCGTTTACATTTTTCTTGCCAGTCCAAAATCTCCAGGGAAGTATTAACCGCTGGTTTTTTTTATAATTATCTAGGCTGCCAGTGTCACCAAGGCGTCTATGAATTTTGGATGGTGCGGAGCCCAATAATGTTCTCTTTACTTTGCTCGCCCAACTGCTACCCAACATTGGGTGAAGACTAATCACCTCAAAGAGATTATCCAACTTACCTAGTCTTGAATAAAATTTGTTGCAATTAGTGAGTGCAATGAGAGAGAAAAGTTTCAAATATCAACATCCTCAGCATAGGTCGCTGGTGCCAAATCTAACCAAAATGCTGTTGGGGATTATTTCCAATACTCTTGTGAAGTCAAGATAGTATCTCAACTATTTTAGTATCTATTAATTGGTTCAACATCCTCGTCATAGGTCACTGGTGTCACAATTGATTAAAAACTTTATTGGGATCCTTTCCCAATACACTTGACATCAAATTTTGGAAACTTAGCATCTTAATTGTTTATAGCAATTTTCTTAACATCCTCGTCATCAGATGCCAGTGTTAAGACCCACCAATTCTTATTGGGGACAATCCCCAAAAATTGCTTGAATGTGCATATCAAGACAGCTCAACCCAACCGGATGGAGAGCACCAATAAGGGCTATATACTTTGAAATTAGCAAACTAATAGGCAATCATCCATAATATTCTGATACACTCATTTGTTAATATGAGAGGAATACTACCAAGTTATAAAAGCAACAGTAATAATGAACTACTGCTGACTGAATTCTCTTAACAGAAGGACAGTTATCTGCTAGCCTAGATTGATAATTCTTCACACCTCCTGATTAAATCCACATTTTATTCAGCTATGGATCTTAATAGTGGATACTGGAAGATTGAGCTTGCAGTGGAGGATTGGGAGAAATGTGCCCTAATAGCAAATATGGGTTTATTTGAACTTACAAGGATACCAAAAGGACTATATAACGCCCTGGACACTTTACAAATGGTGATGGATGGCTTAGTAGAGGACTTAATTATGTTCTTTTGTTTTGTTATACCTTGATGGTGTAACTATATTATCCCGCAATTTTATTCAACATAAACCTCTTTTGAAAGAGGCTTTCAAACAGCTCAATTCTGTTTCACTAAGCTAAAACCAGCCAAATTCTAGCTCATTCAGACGGGTATGGACTTTCTTGGCCATAAAGTTACTATGGAAGGGATTTTTACTTTGCCTGACAAATTTGGTCATGATTTAGAAAATGGAACTGGCCTCCAACTTATACAATATTCAGGTGTTCCTTGAGATTTATGGTTTTTATTGACAGTTAACCCCTAATTTGCTGAGTATGCAGAACAATTGACATATCTAATCCACAAGGAGGTTCCATTCCAATGGGAAGAAACCCAAGAGAAGCTTTTGACGTCTTAAGTATTGCCCTCCTAAACGCTCCTGGCTGATACATCCTGAGTTTAACAAACCGTTTATCCTTTTTTACTGATGCTAGCGATGTGACTGTTGGGGCCATCCTGGTACAACTTGATGCAAAATAAGTTGATCCCCCTATATCATACTTCAGTATAGCCTACCTTAGATGGATACAAAATACTAAAACACTAAGAAATGGTGCTAAAGGTCCTGCATGATATTATGCATTTCATCCTTTCCTATATAAAAACATTTTACATAAGTCACAGATCATGCCTCCTATAGTACTACAGCAGATGAAGAACCCAGATGAATGACTGGCTACAGGGCACTCAAACCTCAGTTACGACTTACCATCAATCATTGTGTGGTAATGATAACCAAGAATAATGACATACTGTCCTGATTACCTACATTGACCCTCTATGCCTCTGAAGAAGATTGGTTTTTATGATATTATTTAAACCAGAGGAATGGAGTCAGGAACTTCCACGGTGGTGTAAAGACCAAAAAAGCATGACCTAGCAGACCCTCAATGATGGCAGACTGGTCTACTGACACGTTGGACCCTCTTGGTGCCATATGTCCACCCTTCAGCTCGACTGAAGACTGCTTTGGAAGGACATTCAAATATAGGACATGGTGCTGTAAAAGAAACCTATCAGTGTCTATGAGAGTAGTGCTATTGGGTAGAAATGATTGAGATTAACCAAAACATTTAGTGATTCTGTCTTACTTGTGCTCAGCAGAAACCTCCCAATTCACCGAATCACCATCAAGTCAGGGGCGCTATCGCCCATATTGCTACCATTAGCATTGTTGTAGTCAGTCCATTACCTACGTGATGTAAAGCCACTGGTATATCATACTGGCGATTGACCATTTCACTAAATAGTTTTTTGAGGCTATCACTGTTACCTCACCCACTTATAAAATGACTGCGTCCTTTCTACTTATACAAGTCTTTGCCTGTCATGGTAGGCCAAAAGTGCTTCTGTCTGATAATGGAACTAGCTTTGTATCCCAAATAATCATTGACATAACGCATTGATGGGCACTTACCCCTCTTTCACCGTTACTATAATCCTGCTACAAATGGAGAAGTGGAACGAGCAAATGGGACTCTAGTTGCCATCCTTTGCAAGATGGCTCAATCTGGCCCATTAAGGTAATATAAATACCTTCCAGCAGCCCTTTGGCATACCGCATTAGTATTTATGAGATCATCCAAATGTCGTCATTTAAGACTCTATATTGCATTGAACAAGTCCTACTTTGAGTTTACAACCCATATTGGGGACCTTCGCCCCATAATGGGTTAGCTCATATTAAAAAGCAAGCGCGTTAATTAAATGGCTGTAAGCTTTAGCTGCCAAGTCCATGGGGACTATCATTAAGTGAGAGGTGGAATTATAAACGCCCAAGAGTCAAAATCACTGAATACCAGCTAGGGGATATGGTATTGTTCTACCACCACCGGCCAGGAGGCCAAGTCCATAAACTTGATAAGCTATGGTCTGAATCATATCATGTGCTTTATCAGCATGGACTGGAGTATTTCATTGCTTCCATCCAATCAGGTTCTTTATAAATTGAGTTTACGTCAATTTTGGAGTTATATCAATACACAGATAGATCTTAAGGGGGTGTTGTTGGATTGGATGGGATTTAAAATAAATTAAATGAGCATTAACTGATAGATGTTTTGCCATTTGTACATGGAACCACCATCATGGCGGCACCTACCACAATTGCCACACGAGAAAAATCTCAGAATGAGCTGTTAAAGGCTCAAACTCTTCCCAAATCCACTGAAGCAATAATACAGGTTCAGCTAGTCAAGGATTGCCTAAAAAAGCTTATCCAATTAAGATCTTACGTAAAAGAATGCTTTACATTCCGCCAAGTCAACCCTAAAATACCATATTCCCTTTGACCCCAAACCTTAACAAAATTCTATAGGTTACCTAAAATCCCTAAACAAAGGGATCTTTGTTTTTTTCGAAGTTTTGCCTTGTTAGTACTAGTAATTAGATTATCTAAAAATAACAGAGATTTGCCTTGGTTTAGCTAGGCTACTAAGATTTCCTTATTGACTTATAATTCTACTAAGAAATTTGGTTGAATCTACTAGCAACTTATTTTTGTGTAGCATTTAAAGCGCTCTGCTTTCGAAAACAACTGAAAACATAATATATATCCTTGTGAGAAAGTTAATGAGGTCAGTTTAAATAACTATGGCTATATAGGTTAATGAGATTAATTTCCTCATTATACCAGAAGAACGTGAAAGCAAGTGCCCATTCATTTTCTGATATATAGGTTTTATACATACTAAGCCCTTTGTTAGATAAATAATGAACCCAAAGTAATGAGACCAGATGGAGTTTATTTAGTGAAAATCTTTAGCCATTCCTCTTCCTTTCAGGTCATACAATGGGTTTCTTGATCCTTAATATGTCAGGAAGTAGACTGTGCAAGAATTCAGTTTCTTAGCCTGTGATGTGGAAGCCCTGAAACCTGTGACATTGAGTTTCCCTATTTATAGATAGACACCCAGGTCATTATATGAGCATCGATCTGGGTCATAAAACCCAGCCCCACCTTATGCTCATCTTTGCTATGAATGAGAGGACAATTACCAGAGGTAGAAATCAATTTGAATGTGATGTCATTTTGTAGAACATGGGAATGTTGTGAGCCAAAATTATCAAAACCTTTCAAACAATCTGAATTTTCAGAAGGTTTACCATGAGAATAAGCATGGTCATTCTTCATTACTTTTTAATAAATGTGCGATGAATCAGTCATATCCAGATTGAATGCAGATGAGTAATTCTTAGGGAGATCTTACATTTGGGCACTCACTGGCGTTGGTGGAGGGTGTAGGCAAGCTGCCAGTTAATGTGACCAGAGTTTGTTTCAGGTGGTTTAACTCATGCGTTACCTTCTTAGCAGCCCTTTTAAGCGCTATTTGTTGCAATTAACGCTCTTTAAAGGACATAGGAGCCACAACTAAGTTTTCACTGGCCTCAACCCAATAAAAAGAGTGATTGGCATCAGTTTTAAAGATTCATATCATTGTTCATACATCATATTTTCTTAGAATCCATCTGTCCTTCCCTTATAAGTCGCAAGCATGCACATTGTGGATCAAATTTTTGTATCTAATGAAGTTGTGGACTTCCTTTTAGTGAGGACAGAAAATGATCATATTTACTTTACCAGTATCTAAAGAATGAAACCCAGTAAATTATAGACAAGTTATCCCAGATTTTTTAATGAAGTTGAATAAAAGCTATAGCTAAGCAGCTGCTGAGCTTTGACATTAAATAAAAGCCTTTTAACTCAATCTATTTGACAACCCCATATGTTTCTGAGCCAAATTTTATATTTTTCAAGAATAAAATTGCAGGGGAGGGTCCTGGGAAGGTCACTGTTGCGATTCCACCTGATGCGCCTGTAGGTGCTACTTTGGAGAGCCTAACATAGTGGTAAATGTAAGAGACTACAGTCATCTGAGAGAATGTGGGCTTTATAAGATTTCGCAATGGATGAGACTTTGTTCATTAGAACAAACTATAACTAAGTAGCAAGTAAATAATATAAGATATTCTATGTTTAAGTATTACGTAAATTAAGACAGTACTATTTATAATACTGTTGAAAGTAAAAAATCTTAATTCACTGGAAGTGGCAAAAATTGATTCACCAATCATTCTTGATTCACGAGTGGTTTTCCTTGATTTCATCAACCTGTAAGCTCAGTTGAGTTTCTTGATCTCCTGGTAATTGTTTAATAGCATATATATATATATATATTACCCTCTTGTAGAAGTTCCTAGAATAGTCAGGCTTAAAGGTCCAACTTGCTAGATGTCAGAATGAACAGCTGATGAAGATACTAGGATTTTTGGGCCATTGATGATTGAGTCATGTGAATATGACCTCAGAATTAGTAAAATATTTGCAATATAATTAAAAGGCTTACCAGCCAAATTTTGAGTAATAAAAATAACTCTTCAAATTTGAAATACAACCTGATGATTAGGGTTGAACCTAAATTAAGGACTTTTGGAATATTAAAACAGCTCAAAAGTCAAGTCCCTTGTAGCAGTATATGCTGATCCTCTCCCAAAGGACAAGGTTTTCACCTTGCATAGGGAGAATCCCAAAAGAGCCTCCTTCAAGTTTTGTCCAAGGCGAGTAAGCCTTGATCCCTTCTGAAATAATTATTTTGATTAAATATTGAGGTATTTACGTATATTTATGTTATGGATTGACTGAAGAACTCTATCTCATGACTCAAAAATATTCAACTGATGATAGTCAGTCAAGGTTAGAGCCAGAATGATTTGGGTTAAGAGGCCATGCTGTATCTTCCTAAGGAGGAGAGCCTGAGCCATGTGCTAAAAGTTTTCTCAAGGTTGATAGCCTCACACTCGGAATTGAGAGTAAAAAACTGCCTGGTTATGACGTACTGGGCCAGCACTGTATGAGACTTGTTGCCATCAGCAAATTCCTTCAAATACTGACCATAATTAGTAAATAATATTCATTGTCAGGAGAGTAAATTTGCCCTCAGTAGTGGCAGCTAGGTTGGAAAGGGTGTCACGGGCAACCTTATAATATTCTTACTGAAAATTCCAAGTTAGTAAATCTGAGTAAGAGGTGATGCGTCCTTTATTTCCAATTAATATATCACATATTATGTTTGGGAAAGCCAGAAATGGATGAAAATGGTGCGCTTGTGGCGCATATAGCTGATGAGATGATCCAGGCACAAGGCATGAGCTTGCCCCAATTTGCGCCCAAGGATAAATAATAGTAAAATGTCATGCGGCATCAGTTCCACTGGCAAACAGGTGAGAGAACATGGTATGGTGGTGCAGCAATGGGTTAAGAAAGCCAAATCTCATTACCTCTCTGATATTGATCATTGTCAGTAGGACTTCACCTCAATCCCAATTTCTTTAACTGATGCATGGCGTGAATTAATTGGCGAGGGCATCATAGTCAATCTTTGAGTGATTTGTGGGTCATTCCACGTTTAGCTTCACAGCGCAGTAGGTCTTAGTAAGGTTCTCTCTAACTCTGATGGTGGGAACTAACTCAATATCCTCAAAACTGAAGGAGGTTGTGGTGGCATCATAAGAGTGAGAGATTGAGATTTAAGATAGATGAATTACTCAAATTTGGGATCAATTAAACCTCACGCTTAATATAGTTGATGGCGTGTAAATTTATCTTGTTGTATACCGTGATTCACAGCTCATCTGAGCCGACAACCATGTTCTCAACTTTAGGAACAAATCCTGGTTCAAATGAATGTTCAGGGGGCGGTTCCCTGCTGGTTGGAACAGCTGTTTGCCTCTCAAAGGTAAATTATCAGCTCTCAGTAACAATTAATTCATCTGCCTTAGATCATAGGTCGCTCAGATTAATTGCAGGCTCTGGTTTTTGGGCCTGGTGCTGTCCCAATCCAAGAGCTGAAACAGTAAATTTAATTACATCATTTTGTCAATCTCTGACCCAATATTCAGAGGAGAGCCATCAAAATCAATGGGTGACAGTATTTCTATCAAGATATTATTAGAATTGTCACCACTTTTGATAAGGTGTTTGTCATGTGTTTTGTCAAGCGTTTTTGGCTTTTAAGGCTCTAGTAGTAATTGGAACTTTCAGGGGGTTCTTGAGGTTTGATCTCATCATTGTATCAGAAATTAAATCTCAACTTGTCCCAATCTATTTTGGTTTGGCAGTCCTTTTGATGCTCATTGCCAAGTTTAATTTGTCTTTTGGCAGTTTTGGGTCCAAACAGCTGAGCTTCATTTCCATATTCTGCTCTGAATAACTGAATGGGAAACAGCCTCAAATTTAAAATTTTTAAGTACCTAAATGAATAATAAAAACAGATGATTTAAATCATCTGTTTTTATTACTGTTTGAGCATTCTAATAAAAATAATTTTCTTTTTTGAACTGTAAAATAAATCAGCTTAGCTAATTTATTTTTGGTTTTTTCAAAGCTAAAAAGATTTTTACCATAACACTTTTATCACAGTAAACAAGTTCTTAGTCTCCATAAATTATTCCTCTGAGTGTTAACCTCAAAGGTTTCTTTTCTCCTAGAAATTCATATCATCTTAAAATGTAGTGCTTGATCCTTATAATAAAATATCGCCTTTTTTAAACTTTTTTTATTTATAAAGCTAGATTTCTGCTCAATAACATCTCTTTTAAACTCTTCAGGCGTTCTTAACATCTCAAAAAAGGTTTGAGATGACTGGGAGTTAGAAATGCACAAATTTTTTTAAACACACTCAAATAATTTCTTTAAAAATTGATCAGCACAGTTAATGTGTCCTGGACATTTCATAAAAGGTAGGTCAAAAGATCAGATTATGGAGTGTTTACTGTATTTGATTCTTTTAATCCAAGGTTGAGGGTAACTCCTCAGGGTGCTTATTCTGAAGCTCCCCTTTAGTGATCACCAGACGTCGCGCTTCCGCCTGATGTGCTTGCAGGTACTATCATTGGGGAGCCTGACATAGTGGCTGATTATAAGGGGTACATTTAGCCAAGAGAACAGGGGATTCATCTAATGCAGTAATAGATGATACTTTGTCTATTACAGTAAACATAACTAATAAAAAATTAAAATAGTATATGAATTCTATGAAAAGTACTTTATTTAATATAAAATATTACTATCTTATAGTACTGTTAGAAGTAAAAGGGAAATTTTATTACTTTTAAAATTTATTTGGGGAAGGTTGACCAAGGGAAAAGCACTTCTGATATAGTAGGGATAAACTAATTAAAATTTGAAAAACAAAAGACACCCTTAGAGGGTTCAAGGCCCTCTTGTTGTCTCCAGGGCCACCAAGTTTTAGGACGGTAGGGGGGTTATGCTGGCTTAATCTTGGATTCAGCATGAGTGAAGGAAAGAATCAATCTTTAGGAATCATATGGGAAACCATGTATTGATTGTCCTTCTGTTACGTGGGGTTGTGTGTCCAAACAACCATGCTTGGAAATGTTCCAGTATATGGCAGAGAAACGGTTGATTGCTTCTTGGATTGTAGGCATTGCTCCTGTAAATGATTCCAGTACTATTGTATGGATCGTCCATAGTGTTATTTCTACTATTAACGCCAATAGTTATGGATGTTTAGGTGACTCCATATTTAGAGAGAACATGTCCCTTGCTAGACTGAATGGTTGTCCACTTCATTGCGGAATAGGCGCATGACCTCTTTTCATTAAACCACTGATGTTGGAATTGTTCTAAACGGTGTATCAGGCTTCCATACTGACCACATATTGTGCATGAGGAATGGGCCGCCTTTAACCATCCTGCCGTGCAGTATACTCTCCTCATGCATCTCCACACATGTTCTCTTATCTTGGGTAGAAGTAGTGGGTGATGTGTGTAACTCCATATTCTTCTTTGGGTCTCCAGGTTTATGGTATATCCATAAGGTTCAGGTAATCAATCCTGGCTATGGTACTCGGAACTCTACACATTATGTTATCTGTGACTAATTGGCCATTAATTTCCTGTCTGTGAGTTAGTCTTATGTGTCCTCAGTGACAGAGTTGGTCAAATATGTGGATCTTACAATCTGCTCTCCTCATGGCTAGGAGTATTCGTTTGAAATGTGCAGGAGTGCCATTTGGTTCTGCAGCCGTAGGGTGGGATACCAGATACTTGATTAATGTGTTTGGGTGATCTGGGTTTCTTAGTTGGAGCGCTCGTGTAAAGTTAGAACTTGCTGTTCTGGCCCAATGTATATCTGGAAGATTTGGGCTTTTCACCTGAGTTATCCATTATCCTAGTACATGGGTCGCTTGCTCTACATAATTAGTAAGCCCCATACCTCCATTCCTCCTAGAGCCAAATAGGGTTTTGAGGCGTACAGGGGGGTTGTGGTTGGACCAGAGCCATCCTTATAATAAGGCGTGAATTGTATTAAAGAAGGACAGCGAGAAAGCAATTGCATGGACCATAAACCATATGATTGATAGAATCATGGAGTTGTCTACCGTGACTCTTCCTGTTAGAACTTTTTGATGTCCATGTAAGGGGTCAATGCGTTTTGTTATTTTATCTAGAAGTTGATTTTCCATCATGAAGTTGGAGTAACCTCCTGCTTCTAACTATACCCCAAGTGAAAGACAGGTTTGCTGTAGGCTTATTAGTAGAGGGAAGCTTCAGTGAGGTTATTGCTGATTTTCGCCTCCTATGTCTAGTGAGGAGTCTTGATGTTGTGTTAGTTTGCTGGCCCAGGGTAGATGGCGTCAAATGGGTCTGATATTTCCCTAGGAGTACGATTTCCATTTTCTCAGTGATAATTAATGCGTTGCTTATGGCTGAATAATCTTGTATTACAGTCTCAGTTCTGAAAGCATCCTGATTGTTGGATATTCCCACCACACATTCATAAGCAAAGGTCATCATTTTGACTGGTGGTTGGCTCTTGACATTGATGCCATTAGAAAGTGTATTTGTATTCTGGATTAAAAGATCCAAACTAAATTTGTAAAGTAGAGGGCTTAAAGGGTCTCCTTGTTTGAGTCCTCTCTGTGTGATGACTGGGTTAGTTAAGAAGCCTGCTCCACACACAGCCATGGTGGCTGATTCTGTAGACATCACCCAGCTTATGAATCTATTTGATAGTTTGAAACTTTGAAGGCAGGCCCTGAGATAGGTCCAGTTCACCCTGTCCTATGCCTTCTGTTGGTCCAAGAAGACAAGCGCTCCAGAAATTTTGGACTGAAAGACATTTGCAACTGTGATGATGTTGTCCCATATATCTTATTGGAACAAATTCATATTGTGATGGGGATATTGCATCAGTTGCAATATATACTAGTCTTTTGGCCATAATTTGTGAATATTTTTGTGTCTGTTTTGGTTAGGGAGATTGGGAGCCAGTTGGATAGGTTTAGTCTGTCTCCTTTTTTGAATAAGGTGACAATGTAAGCTTCTTTGCCTCCAAGTAGGAGGCATGTTTCCATATAACTTGTTCATGGAAGCTAAAAGATATTAGAAATGTTAGTAAAATGTTTTACATAAAATTCATAGGGAATCCCATCAGGTCCAGGGCATTTCCCTCTTGGTGAACCGCGTACTACTTCCATAATTCCTTGTTTGATATTAGTTTAATTATGTTGTTATTTTGAGCTGCAGTGTCAATATGTGCACTTCTAAGGAATTTTTTGATTTTTTCTGGTTTGACTGGCTCAGATTTATACAATTTAATTAACCTGTGCACTTCAGTCGCGACTTCTTCAGTTGTTTCTGCTATGTCTTTTGTCTAGTTGATGGACTTGTGTACAAGCTATCATATTTTTTTCCTGGCGTGGAATCGATGAATAAAATAGTATAAGCAAATTTCTCCTTCTTTTATGTTTTTTGCTCCATTTTGGACCTCAACTCTGTTTTGGTGTTTTCATATCAGGATGTTTAGCTGAGCAGAAACCTCTACCCATTTGCAACCCCATCCAGGACTGTACCCTGAGCGTGGGACATTGTTTTCTAGGTGGTTGATTTCTGTCAGGGTGTGCTTGTTAATGGCTGAAGCCGCCCTGTATCTTCTAGACGCTGTGTGTTTGATTTGTTGGGTTGTTAATTTTTTAAAATTTTCCAAGGTGGTTATTGGATCCAAACAGAAAGGTGTATGAAAATACCGGGTTGAGGATATTTTCTTTATTTTGGATTGAAATTCCAAGTCGGCTAAACTTTCTGGGCGTATTCTGCACCACCTGGGCTCTTGGGTTGTTGTTTCCGCTGGTTTGTAGGACGCTGAAACTAGCCAATGGTTGGAAAATTCGACTTTTGTAGATTTGATTTTTGAATTTGGTGACAGAAAATTAAAAACCAAGTATTAGGTCTATCTATGACATAGAGATAAGTGCACCGTTTGGTACATGTGGGCGTGTCATGTTTTGTAGTAGGGGTGACCTTTTTTGTAGTGGATCATATAGTCCCAAGATGGCCTTTAGTATGCAAAGTTCCACTTGCCCTTGTGGTACATCCATTGTGTATGGCCATTGGTCAGTATCTGGGTTAATCCAGCAGATTATGTCTCCCATGACAAAAGTGTTTGCTGTAGGATGGAGGTATGTTAGAGCTGTGAAAACTCTCGTTGGTCAGGTGCACAGTTTGGTGCATATAAACTGGCTATTGTTTGCACTTTGGCGTGCCTTGAGAAGGTGATGGCTAGTATGCAGCCATCCAGTAACAAATTTTTATTATTAAATTTATTGTTTTGGTTTGCGCATACTATCACCCCACAGTGTTGTGACCAAAAGGATATTGTTGGTAGGAGCATGTTTTCCCATACCTCCTCCTCTCCCTATGGACAGTGGGTTTCCTGCACTGCCAGAATATCCACAGGTGGGTTTCATAGGAGACTCAACTTCTTGGCCTAGACATTGAGGCCTTTTAATACCGCTATGTTTAGTATCCCTATCTCTACTGAGACGCCTGATGCGCCTCAGGAGCGGTTAGCAGGGCCCCTGGCACTACTCCCTCACTCACATTACTCTCTATTGCATCTCTGCTGCGGAGAGCATAACCATGAGTAGGAGTTGAGGTGTATTCTTCCCCTTTCGTTACCACTGTTTTTGCTCCTCTCTTGCCTTTTCTGGTTTTCAATCTATCATTGCAGTGCACTTGTGTTCTATTATTGGCCACGTTATTCTCTTGCGCATTCCATTGTTGATTTTCATTCCTGATTGGGTTATGATCTGCAATTTTGGGGGGTGCGCTGAACCCCTGTTTTGCCACATTTATTTCCAAATTGGGTTCCACCCAATGCAATTTGTTTGTATTGGTTGTTTGCTTTCCACTAGATTTAATTGGTTCAATGATTCAAATTCATCCATGTCTTCATGGATCTGTTCTGGGGATATGGATGATTCTGCAAGGCCTTTGGCCTTTTAAGCTGCGGCCAGCTTTTGAGCTTGTTTAAACTTTTCTCATTAGATTGGGGAAACTGGGTCAATTAATTTATATTGCCCGTGTTCTCCCCATTTGGATGCTTGTTTTGTATCCGTGATTCTGGCATACTCTGAGTTGTCTTCGCCCATTTCCTTCTCACAGAATTCTATTTCTCTCAGGCCTTTTTTTATGGGGCAAGCATGAATTTTGTGCCAAAGGCCTGGCAGCGGTTTCATATGGGGGTGTGCTCTCTACTGTTGCATGGAATAGTTGGGATTTTTTTCATCAATAGTGAAGGATGTGATTTGGGGATTAAGTGATATCCTCCACTACCTCCTGGTTTGAGAAAACTGTAATTTCCTTCCCACTACTAAGGGTCAGAGTCAACTATAATCTTTTCTATCTCAAATTGTTTAATTTCTCCACAGGCTCTCAAGCCTTCTCAGAGATGTTGTTTGACTACTGTGCGCACCAGTGTAGTCAGATATAATCAAAATTATAAAAATATCTTTTGACTCTGTTCAACATGTGCATTTGGTTGATACCAAATGATGAATATTGGGAAGGTTGAATACTACTCTGACCTTTGCTGCTTCATTTTATTCTTCTGCAGTTTTGAATCCAAGGTCTACCCAAACTTTGCGGGTAGTATGGGTTGTTAAGTACACCGCTTGTGGGAAAAATTTCAAGTTGGACTTCGCCTACTTTTCCCTTATTGTCACTGTTTCTATGCCCAGGAAAACTCATATCCTGTGTTTACCAATGACAGTGGTTACGAGAGGGATACTTCCATATAACTGCAGTATTTCACTAGTAAATCACAAAACCTGTGGGGTGCGCCACCTCAGGTTTTTTTTACTGATATTTTCATTTGTACCTGTGCGCTTGGTACCTTTGGGCGGTGCAGGTACAAGTACGCTGCTCTTTTACCACGTTCACCCAGCTCTTTACTTTATTACTCATAATCATTTCACCCAGTATTGATTATCAAACTGTACTGTTTGAATCAAATTGTATTCTTAAAAGTGGTAGTACTTTGAAAGAAAAGTCAAAGTATTGTAAAAGGGAAATTTTAATTTATTGGAAATTCAAAAAGTGATATCAATTATTATTGATCCTAAAAAGTTTGTACATTATTGCATTCTATCTGGAAGTTCAACTGAATTCTTAATATCCAAGTATTAGTTTCATAGCATTTGGTAAATTATTAAAGACATCAAGTAGGAGCTCTTCCAATAAACCAGATTTGGAGGTCTAACTTTCTAGATTCCAGAATGAACAGCAGATGAAGATATTGAGATTTTTGGGCTATCAATAATAGAGTCATGTGAATGTGACCTCAGAATTAAGTAAAATATTCATGAATATAATTACAAGGCTTATTAGCCAAATTTGGAGGAATATAAGTAATTCCCCAAAATTGAATACAACCTAGTATTGTGGGGTCAAGCCATAATTTAAAGCCTATTGGAATAATTTAATAGCCTGCGAGCTAAGTCCCATGTAGCAGCATATTCTGATCTTATCCCTGGGACAAGGTTTTCACCTTGAATTGGGAGGATCCTCACAGTTACCAAAACTAATAGAGATTGTAGAATATTTATTCCATTGGGTGCACCTAAACATACGATATGTGATACTACTCATATCTCAACTTCTTTTTACCTCTAGTGGGACTCAACCCTCATACCTAAATTTCAACTTTTACTTTTGAAGCTTCATCAGCTGCCTATGAAGTGAGGAATACTAAATCAAACCAACAACTATCAAACCTTTCTTTGAGGAAGGTAGCAGCTGTCTTGTTAAATGACATATTAGTAGGGATAGATTATAATAATAAATCAGAGCGTGAAGAGGCCAAGATGACCAAAATAATTACCCTACCTGACCTGAAGCAAACCCTGGACTAACGGCGAATAAGTGCAAAATATGCTTAAGTCTGGTCTGGTATGTGCTTGATGGAAATGGGGGCGTTACATACATGGCTTTGCAGTGCATCAGTTATATGTTAAAATATGAGGGTTTTATATTTGCTGGTAGTAAGGTCTTCAAATATTGTTTGGTTTACCATATTGAAATTTGGGAAAAATTCAATTGCAGTCAATAGCCCTTGTGAGAGAATACTTGAGCTATAGTACCACAAATGATGGTGGGTAAGTTTATTGGTTGAATTGGGTGCAGTGCATCACCCAATGGAAAATGGTACTTCTAATTGTTTATAATTAGCTTCAAAACCGACCTTTTTTGTTTAATAAATTTGTTTAAATGTACTATGCACATTTTAACTTTTTAGATGGTCCCTTGGTCTGACCTCTTTGAAGAACTCCTCGAGGGGGTTTCTAGCAATATAGGCCATTTTATTTTGCTAAAAATAACTATGGACTCTGGTTCACACCTGAGAAAGCTAGCTCCTCCAGATAGAGGCTCCTAAGAACCCTGACACCCGTTTGCACTTAATTATGAACTCCTCCCTAGGGTCCAACCAAGCTCTGGCATTTTTAGGGTTTTTATTCACTTAAGCAATCTATACACCCTGACCTTGGGTCCCCTGTGTAATAGCATCTTTCAAGGTGCCCTTTTCCTTTTTATACTAGTGACTAGCTCCCTTGTTGTATGTCTGTGCATTCTGCACTACCTCTTAGGGAACAAGAGAGTCACAGATACTTGTTGACATTAGTCAACCAACCCTTTACTATACATGCATGAGAATTATTCTTATGAGACTCTTTGAGCGTTAAATGAATGTTTCAGCCATTCATCATGGTCTCTATGTTGCTCACTAAAGTATTATCATTTGCTTATTGGATGTGCATCTTGGTGTTATTCTCGCTACTGCCAACTTGGAAGTGCCCACCCTTCCTGCTTGTACCTTATGGTCTCAGGCCCTTTATGATCCTGTTGGTGGGATCCCTAAACTAACTCCAGAAGTTCAAAAAACCAAACGGCGCTTGCTTCCATGCATTAAAAATTTCTCTTGATAAATTTAAATAGTTCCCATCCACACGTGGGGTCAGATTTGCCATATTAGCTGTATCTTGGTACAGATGACTAAGTTTTCATATTTTTCTGAGGACAGCCACTTTTATGAAAATAGATGGAAGGTTTGGACGTTTTTGGAGCAGATCATCTAGGACGTGTAGTTCTTCCAAGTCTAGCAGAGCTCTTTATTCTGCGGTAGGCTGGACGCCTTTGAAGGTATTTAAAATGAATTCTGTGATGGGGCTCAGACCCTATCACTGTCAGATATAGTTGAAATGCCATTTCTTCATTCCAAATTTGAATTTTCTGTGAGGAAAGATTCAGTATGGCAATCTTTCCCTACCAAATTCAATAATCTGATTATAGCTCTTTGTGGTGATTTCCTGGCAAATGTAAAATGGCTAAAAAAAGGTGAAATGTAATTAGGCTGTCATTGTTTCATCTAAGGATTTTCATATAAATATAGGCCCCAAATACTCATTCTCACCTTTGAAATGGGGGGAATCTCATCCTTACATTCTTTAAATTTCTGAGAAACTTGAAGGTGGTCATGGTCTATACCCAATCCTTTATTGTATTCATTTTTTAGCGTTGTGATGTCACCCACAGTTGCCCCTATAACTATGGATCCTAAAACTTTGGATTTTTAGTTTGAATGGAACTGGGCTACCCATTGATCCTCCCTTCATTTTGGGGGAACAAGGTATGTGGGTGTGTCTAGCCCTAATTCTAAATTAAAGTATTTTTTCTAATATGATCCCCTTCACACCTCATTTTAGAGGCATCAACTGAGCCATTGATGGGGGGCCTAACTATGGCAGTGTTGGATAGCAATGATCAGTTAACTAGCTTATTGAGTATGGTGTCATTGAAACCCCTAAATTACATACCATAATGGAGATTATGTGAATATGCATGAGCCAATTATAAGCTTATGTGAATATGTATAAGCCAATTATAAGCTCTTACAGGTCTAGCATAGAGACGATTTCTATGTACCACATTATCCCTGAGAACCTGTGCTTGACCCCACTATGATCTTCAGGACTCAGAAGTTAAAATAAAGGTAGTTTCACAATATGAAAATGTGTATGCAATTGTTAAGAATGTGGTGAGTATGTGTCCTCAGCGGTGAGGGTGGCCTATTATCACTCTTTATTTTTTGATGCAAAAACTTATCCTTGTGACATGACTATTCCTGATAGATATTATACTGGTTTTTTTGGCTTCATCTGTACTGAAAAAATACTAAACTGGCTATTTTTTGTTTTCATGTACTCTTTCTTCCCCTTTAAGACGATTCAGAACAACAATTTTAGTAGTTACTGGTGCCTCTGAGATTTTTCTGGCCAAGACCTACCTGACTACTTGATTTAAATTACTTGGTTGGTGGTATAGTTAGGATAGGGGCCTCTCAGGGGATTCCCATGGTGAAAAGTTATGGAATTAGTATACTATAAAGTTGGCAAGTACTATTTGGCTGACCTCTTTCTGGAAGTTAGAAACATCCTGTAAACAATAGTTTTGAGAGTAAAGTGGTGGCGGAAAATTGATGTCATAACCAACCTTAAAGCTAATACCTTGTCATTGTACCTAAAGAGTTGGAAGGAAGTATAAATCCCCTAGTCTGAAGTCAACACTCAGGGAAATTTGACCCAAAGGCCAAAGGTACACATGCCCAGCCTTGCACCTCTGGTGAAGCCCACTTTGGCGTTACCCTTACCTCCCTGTTTGTAAGGGTTAAGATCTTCGTTTAATGCGGCTTCTGCCAGTTTTTACCAGCTCATCTGGAGTTTTATTGCAATTTTAAACTCATTAATTGACCTGGTGGCATTTTCTCATCCATCTACCCTTTGATTTTATGGGATGGGGAAGCCTTAGACACATGTTAAATAGCAATTATCAAAAGGGCCATATTTCAACATACTTCTCCGGTATGCTCTCCATTTCTCTTTGTGGAAAAGGCAGATGGTACTGCACGCCCATGCATGGACTATGAGTTTTGAATAATGATACCATACAAGATATGCATATCATCCTGGTGGAGTCAAAAATTGCTTGCTATGTGTAGTAGGCAGAGACTTCTCTAAACTGGACACCTGAACGCGTTTAATCAGGACTGTTGGAATATTTCTTTTCTGGTGAAAAATGCCTCTTCTGGTTGGCAGGCCAACCAGTATGAAGATGGTCAGCCCTTGCCATTTTGCCTTAGGCGTTGGGGCTTGAAGCGCTGGATGACCCCTTGGCATGTCAGCCGCGCAATTAGTGGATCCCCCAGCCTAAACCTCAATCCATAAGATTAAACATAAACTTGAATAAAAGAGAGAGTATGCAAAGGGAGATGTTTATTGAGAGAAAAGCACACAGTATTTTTATTTACAAAAAGGCTACTGCGCCCACTGCCAACCTATCAGCTCATAGCTGGTTCTTCCAGACAACCATTCTATCAGCCTTCCACTGCGCTACTCTCTTCACTGGTGTTGACCCTCTCACCCCATCCTTCCCAATGACCTATTAAGTTTTTTGTCTCGCTTCACCTTGAGTTTCTGGGGAGCCATATAAGTGATTAAATTAGTTAATTATCATATTGAGTTTTTATTATTGAGTTGCTTAATAATTATATGCTGGAAATCTCTTTGGTCGCTCACTTAAATAGGAATATCTCAGCATCTTTCCAACTACACATCTCAACTCTGGTCATTTGAAATTTGGGGTATTGCCTTTTGGACAACAGTTAGTTTATAATACTAGGCGCCAGAAACAACCTCAGCCGCCTTAAGCTTAGAATAATAATGTTCCTCTGACATGCAACAAATAAATCAAGTGGATCATTTTAAGCTATTAGTTGAGGGTGATCCTCCTACTAATTAGGGGCCACCAAATGTCCCGCTCAAACCTATCTTTTAATCTTGGCATATTACTGGATAAAGCTCAACCCATATTGATGAGCAACCACCAAGTAATTGCATCAAACACCATGATTCGGTCATTGAGCCATTCCGCTAGGATTGACCATATCCTCCCAAATACCACTAAAAGATTGGAGGATTCCATCTGGTTGAAATTCTGACATGGACTATTAAAAGGGGAAGTAATGGCTCACCACGTTTGTTACCAAGAAATGATATTTTCCAATTTAAAGCAATACCTTTTGTGCTCAAGAATGCGCCTGCTAGATTCCAACGTCATATGGATGTAGCTTTGAGTGAACTGCTGGGCTATGCGCTATGGTTACATAGATGGCATTCTGGTTTTCTCCCCCAATTAAGCATACCATGAAACTTACCTGAAGCATTTAGTGGAATATTGAGGTCAGAGAAACTGATGCTGAAAACCAGTAAGTGTGAGTTTTTTTTGGTTCTATTATTTATTCGAGGCAAGCTGACCAGGGGATGGACATTACTGAAATAGAGAAAGAAAGTATCGACATGAAATCTGAGCAGGGTCAACTCTGCGTAGAAAAGTTTTTTTCACCTCTAGATTGGGACTCGGATTTTTCTGGTTACGTCATGGGTAAGGTTTTCGTGTTATTATACCTACTAACCACCAATAGCTTCCTTTATCTGGCACCCCGATTGATGTGCAAAGGGCGGGAATCAAACCCACAACCTTCAGGTTGGTAGCTGTATGCC
This sequence comes from Massospora cicadina, assembly GCA_022478985.1. Lineage (NCBI taxonomy): Eukaryota > Fungi > Entomophthoromycota > Entomophthoromycetes > Entomophthorales > Entomophthoraceae > Massospora > Massospora cicadina. The sequence goes on from JAKSZP010010588.1 coordinate 142,582, forward strand.
CTACTGACTCGCCTTCCACACCCTGTTTTTTTGGTTCTAAGGTCACCTTCTTTAACAACATCAAATTCACAAAGGCCACATGATTACTCCAGACAAGTAGAAGGCAATACATTAGTAGTTCACCACAACTTCAGTTAAAAAATTGAGGATCTTTTTGGGGGCTTGCACTTTACTTAAAAAAGTATATGCTAGTCTTTCTGAGGTAGCTGCGCCTTTGTATAAGGCTAGTTAGGACAAAGTTCTCAAGTGGTCAGCTGTCCTGGAGGAAGCCTTCCAAGAAGTGCAACCTGCTGTCCACGTCAATTTTTCACCATGAGGACTAAGAGAGGGTTTTTATAGTGGCTAATGATGCTTCTAATTTTGCAATAGCTGCTGCTTTATTACAAGTGGGCAAAAATGGAGTGGAGCGTTCTGTGGGATATTTTTATAGGAAAATGTTCTTGCTTGAGTTGAATTACGCCATTCATGACATAAGATTATTAACAGTGGTGAAAGCACTGACCTATTTTCATCATCATTTACATGGTTCTTTTACAACCATTCTGCACTCATACAGTTCACCATGCCCTATTGTACTACCACGCCCCTCATTTCCTGACCCTATGGCAAACCTGCTTGCATTTGACCTGGCCAGATTTGTGTTCACTTATTAGTTGATGAAGTACAAGTAGAATTGGTTTTTCTGGCGCTCTAAGTCAGAACCCTGCTTTACCTCATAATCCTAAAAAGTGGAGGTGAAAAATGCCCTTGGTGATTCCGCCAGGTAAGATTGTATCCAAGCAGCCCTCCACCATGGCATTCTTTACAGTCCTTACTTCTCTGGAGAACTTGGAGGAGTATTAAGTTCATTTAATGTCGTCCTTTCTAATCCCTGGGCAGCAGAATATACTATGGTTCTCGCCAAGAGCAAGTTAGATCAGGAGGATAACATCAAGGGGTACCATGTAAAGGATGAGATGGTGTGGTTTCAGGGACGCTTATGGGTTTCTGCCGGCCCACTATGCCTGTAAATAATTAAGGACTACCATGGTAGAAATATCGTTGGGCACCCCCAGGAAGGCAAAGACCTTGGAACTGATTTGCCATACATATCTGGAAAGGGGTGGTACCACAGATTGCTCCTTACTCTAAGTTGCCTGGTTTGCAATAGGATGAGACCAAATTGTCAGCCTCTCAAGGGGCTTTTTGTACCAATCCAAAAAAGCAGAGGGGCCCTAGACTTCCTTGTCAGACAATTATATTGTGGAGCTACCTGCACCGAAGGCAAGATGCTACCATGGTAGTGGTGGACCAGTTTATGAAGCTTATTATGCTTCCCATAACGCCACAATAAAAGCACCGCAGATGGATAAGTTACTTTTTTTATGTTTTCCCTTCATGGGGTGCCTCAGGAAATTATTAGTGAGCGTGGACCTTAGTTCACCTCCATGTTTTGGAAGAAATTGTGGAAACTCCTTAGATTCGTCCATGCCGTTCTACTGCCTACCACCCCCAAACAGATGGGCAGATGGAGAGAGTAAATTAAAGACTTAAGAAGTTTTTGCAGTGTTACACCGAAGATGACCATTCTGATTAGGCTTCACATAGTCCCCTGGCTCAATTTAGCTATAAAGACGCCCAACAAGTTTCCATTTGGAGCTTTTTTTCTTCTCCAACTATTATTTTTTCATTTTCTAATATGGAATCAGTGGGGGTACAGGGTGGAAACAGTGGTGGACTTTGCTAAGTCTATCAGGAAAATATACCAAAAAGTCAAACCCAATTTGAAGGCCGCCATGAAGGTCTAAGGAGAGTGCAGATGGTAAGAGGCGGGTGGGGCCAGCCTACAAGGAGAGAGATCTTGTGATTTTGGATGCCAGAGATATCCCAATAAAGCAGTCATGCAGAAAGCTGGGACTGAATAGTATAGGACCTTACCCGCATTATCAAAAAGGTGAGTCATGAATCATACCATTGGATCTCCACTATCATTTTGGAACTTTCTGGTGTTCCATGACAGCAATCTGGCCTTGTTTGAGGGTCACTACCGGAGATTCTGAGGAATACCTTGTGGTCAGGACCAGAGTAAAAAGTAGAGAGATCTGTAGCTTCCCATCGCATGAAAAAGGAGATTGGAGTACCTGGTATTGTGGAAGGGGTTTGATGCGGTACAGAACATCTAAGTTCCAGCATGTGAGTGTGTTCATGCCAATGACCTCATTAATGCATTCCACGAGAATTTTCAAAATGCAGAAGGGCCTAAGGCAAAACTGATTGTTTCTGTCATGAACCTGCCTCCTGCTCACAAGAACTTCTCCCTGGCTGAAGCCCCTGGAGAGGGGTGGAGCTCTAAAATAAAATGGAGGTAAAGTCATGTATAAATGACATAATAGCAGGGACATGCTATACTAATAAGGGAGATAGTGAGGAGGCCGAGGGGATCAAGCTAATGAACCTGTCTGACCAGAAGCACACCTAGACTAATGCTGGGAAAGGGCATAATATGCCCAAGTTTGGTGTGGTTGAGAAGAATGTACACGAGGAGTTCCATACTTGGTTTTGCGGTGCACCAGTTATTTGTTGTTTTTTGATGGGGTGTTATATTTGCTGGGAAAACGGGGTTTTTAAACTTGTTCAGTTTACCATACTACAACTTTAGAAAAATTCGAATTGTAGCCAATCACCCTAGTGTGAGCATAATTGAGATATCACCACAAAGGATGGTTTATCTTATTCGTTGGAATGGTTGCAGAGCATCACTTGAAAAAGAGAACGATACCCCAAAACTTTATGTTTAGTATCTTAAGATCAAACTACTTTATGGCTGACTTGGTTTAAATAACTACATTTGTTTTACTTTTCAGATGATCTTTGTTCTGACCTCTTTGCAGGTCCCCTCAAGGGGTTTATAAATGAGGCTAATCTATTTAGCCAAAAATAACTGTGGACTCTGGTTTGCGCCTAAAACCTGGTCTCAACCAGATTAGGGTGCTCAAGGACCCTGCACCCATTTGCTTTAGGTTATTAACTCTTCCCTGAGATCCAACCGATTTCTGGAATTTTTGGAGGATCTTATTTTTTCTGAATTTCTATACAGCCTGTCCTTGGGTCCCCTGGGCACTGGCACCTTTCAAAGTGCCCTATTACCTTTGTTAGTGACTAGTTCCCTAGTTGTTTGGTTGTGAATTCTGCACCACCTCCCAGTTAACAATAGAGTTACAGATAATCGTCTGACAGCAGCTGGGAAAAACTTCTCCTGCTGCTCTGACACCTTCTCAATGAAATGGGGTCAACTATCCTGATATAAAATTAGAGGACGTGGCACACCGGTGATATTGGCATGGAATAGGTAATCTTGTATTACAACATGTGACCTGGGTAGAAAAAGTAACAAGTCCCTAAGAGGTGGACCTCTGGCTTGATTGTTATAGTGCCCTTCAAGCAAAGTGTGATCCCTGATGCACGCTTAATACCAAGGGGATTAGCATGGCTAATGATTGGGCCCCCTTTTGCCATAGTGACGTACTGCTGGCTATTGCTATTAATAACTTAAAGCCTTACTGTCATGGAGCATTCTGTTGATAATAAAACTGTTCTGGACCTCCATGTGAGTGAACTACCTGAACCCTTACAGATTATTTTCAGTATAACTATCTATATTGACAGATGATATACTAATAGGCAGCCATGAGTACAATCAACGATCCCTTAAATTGGGAATCAGTTGCAAAATGTCCAGCGGACTGCTGAAATTACATATAAATCTAAAACTTTTTGCTATTAAACTATAATGTAATTTTACAAGTGTAGAAAAAAGTAATTGAAGCAACAGTAGATCAAGTCAGTGTCCACAGTCTTATAAGCCCACAAAAAAACTAAGTGGCCTAAATGATTGCATTCACTATTGGTAATAATTTCACAATTTTGATTGCACCAAATTGGGATCCCATATATTATTACGCCAGGTTGGTCCCAGCATGGCCAGCCAAATCTGCTCAAGTTTTTCCAACGACTTTTCCCTCACAGCGTTTATGCTTGATAGAACGGCATCACTTTATCCAGCAGACAATTGCGTCCACCCACGGCTAGGCCACATATGGCTGGTCCCACCAAGTTGGGAGAAGTTTGTTGCATCTGTACTTATCAGGGATGGTCTCACAATTACCGGTGTTAAAGAGCCATGGCGGATGGTAATACACGCTAAAACTAATTTACTCAATTTACTCTCAGTGGAACTCAAACTTAACTACAATGGTAGAACTTGACCTGATGGAGACAACCTTTTTGAGGTGTAAAATTGCTGCCAACCCCATGCTGGTGGAGGCCCCTGGCCGCTGCCACTTCCCCACACACCCCCTAAATTCTCTGTATCAACCCATGTATGATTGGCATAGGTGAAAGTGACATGATCTTCAAGGGATACACCGTCACCCATCTCTCACCTACTACTTGAGCTGAATTGCTCAAGATAATGAAAGGGATCGCCACCAACTTTTAACCTTATCGGTCTGAAATAGGAACACATCTGATTCAGCTACAGGGGTTGCTCCCCCATATTTACATTATCTTTACCTTTTCAGGTTGATGGAGAATGTCTATCAGGAACTCAGGCTAATGCAAAATTCTAGTGCGCCTTGGAAGCCTTGAATTCTAAGATATCTGCAACCTTTTGTGGAGGATGGGGAGCATCCAGGTGTGCCATGTGGAAGGCTTCCATCAACTTGTGACAAATGCACAATCACTAGCACTAGCAACTTTTTCATATGAAGGAAAGCCTTTTCACATCTTTTAGTACTGCACTGAGTGAGATGTGCAATGAGATGTCAAAATAGCATCCACCTCCAACTTTGCAGAGACTCTGATCACCACTGGCTCAAGATCCCAGGTGACATACATTTATTTGGCAACAACCAGGAAGCGCTAAAGATGTGGTGCTGTTTCCAATGAGTGGGAAGAGCCAACTTGAATGCCTCATTACCCAAACCTTCCTCAACCACATGAGGACCTGACTTTTTTTCTCCTAAAGTTCCACAAAAGCACCTTCATCTTCAAGTGGCGTGTATTGAGCATGACTGATGAAACCACGTGATCTTAAGAGTGGATTGACATTTATGATCTTTGAACTACTTATAATTAGTGGCACTGATCAGATGATCTCAGAATAGGGATTGAGTACTACGGATCTTATGCACATGTTCTTCTGCAGCAGTGACTTCTGGGCGAAGGCAAATACCTTAATAAAATGTGGGATTATATTCCAACGTTGCCTTATAAGGCGAAAGACTGGTAGACGTTTAGGAGGCAATACTGAATATAAATTGTGCAAACAAAAGGTCATCTTCTCAGGTATCCTGCATGATGGTGGCTAAACACTGGAGATACTTCTCAAGAATATGGTTGGCACACTCCATTTGCCCATAACACTGAGGGAAGGTTTGCAGTGTAATAGCACGGTTCAATTTTCAAATTAGCCTGGAGGGACATCTAAAATCACGTCTTAAACTGTGGCCTCCAGTCACTTGTAATTTCCTGTGTCAACTTAAACATCAAGAAAGTTTGCCGCACAAAACGTCTGGCAGTTTCCTAAGAGGTGATAGCCAAAGAATATGGTATATACATAATGAACTCGTAAAATGGTCTACAACCACCATGATCACATTAAACTCATTGGAGCTGGGAAGCTCAAAAATATAGTCAACTGACATTGAGGTCCACGGGCCCTCAGCATGCTTCAAGGGATGTAGAAGGACATTCTGATCTGATTAATCAGAATTTGCCTTTGCGCACGTTACACAACTAATGATACACTCTGGGATATACTTTTGGGATCCCAGCAAGTTGTACGTCTGCTTCACCAAGTCAATTCATTTTTATTTTCGGGTGACCCACTGCCAGAGGGTCATGGTGAGCCTTAATCACATCATCGCGAAATCAGGGCAGAAAACAAACTTAGGATATATAAAAAGTTCTCATTTTCAGTTGTTAATAAATGTGATGATGCTCCGGGTGCCTTATGGTCAATTTTGATGAAAATCCTTCAGACAGGCTTTTGTCTTCCAGTATCTGAGTGGCCAATGGAACCTCCGGACTCCACTCTACCACTGAGATTGCAGGTGGCAATGGCCATATTATGGGATAGCTGAAACACTGTGGTGAGCTCCTGTTCTTTGGCCTTCATCAGACTCAACAATGGGTTTTGGCTCAACAAGTTAAAAAGGACATTTAGGGAACCTTTGACAAATTAGACCTAAAATTGAAACTGCAAAGGTCACAATATATCTGAACTTGGAAATGCGACATCTTCTGAAGATTATGGAAGTACATGAGGGCTAATGGTCCTTCGGCATGGTCACCTCATGTTATTTGCAATAAAGGAGGTACTGCCAACGCATAAGCAACCATGCCACAGCTGCCAAAGCCTTATCATAAATGGCCTAGAAATGTAGAAAAACAGAGTGAACTTATGAAAAAATATGTTACTGGATGTTCCAATCTATCCTGCTCTTGAAGCAACACTGCCCAACGGCGGCTGATGATGCGTCACATACTACAATTAAAGGCTTAATGCGGTCAGCGTGTTTGAGAATGGGCGGTGCCATGAACACTCCCTTGATGACAATAAACTCCTGTTGGCATTCCACCATACATTGGAATGGGACTTTCTTTCCCGTCTGGGGATGCAGCAGTGCAGCCATCTGTGAGAGAGCAGGGATGAATTTTTAAAAAATAATGATGCTCAAGATGTTCTAAAACTGCTTCTGGGTGGTGGGGCGGGCCATGCGAGGTTGGCCTCAAGCTTACTGGTAGTAATCGCATAACCATCCCTTAGGACCTATTTACTGAGAAAGGTAACCTTTTACTTGAAAAATTCACACTTAAAGGTTTCACATAGATGTCGGCTTTGTGCAATAAATCCAACCCCGCCTCCAGGTCCTTCTAATGCTGCTTGGGAGTGGGGGAATGCATGAGGATATTGTCAATATATGCCACCGCGCAGGTGAGATGAAGTTCGCCAAGCACATCATCAATTATCTTTTGTAATGTGGCTGAGCCATACTTTAATCCAAAAGGCCTTATGCATAATTGGAAGATACCTCTTCATGTACAAACAATTGTGAGACACTCTTGACCTTCTGCCACTAATCTGGTTGAACAAATTCACGATATCTAGGTTCTCAAAACCTGAGATTTCTGCAATTAACTGGCTAATTTTCTTCTTGAGGGGAAAGGGGTAGGGATCATTAACGGTTATATTATTAGATCCTCATAGTCTACACAGCGCCGCAACATCCTCTCAAAGAGCTTGGCGAGAACTATAGGGAATATGATATGTAAGTTCTCCTTAAACAACCGCTCTTTTTCCAGCATATCATCCAACCACACCTCCAGAGCCTTGTTCTCCTGATCTATATGAAATGCCAGAGGACAAATAATGTTGATGAAATTTAGTCATCTAGAAGGCCAGATCATATGATGAGTGGGGTGGAAGATGGGTGACCTTCTCCATATCTAGGATGTCCCTGGACTGGTCCAAGCTAGGAGGAAAATTGCCAGCAACACCGCAGAGGAAGGAGTTAACATGATCAACTCTAATTTCTCCTGTAGGTCAGAAAGTATTGATCAACATAAATTGGCCCTCACATGAAGATTCTTAAAAAAAAAGGTTGGGCTCTAGATCAATAAAAAGATGTGGCAATGACACCAAACAACCCCAGAATAATAGAAAACTACAAATCTGGTACAGCGGTAAACCATCACAGAAGCCAAGCCCATGTACCTTAAAAGGTACCGGACGTCTCACCAGGTAACAAGACATTGGAACCAATGACGCACTTAACTGAGAATCCTACATCCAGATTGCGATCCAACATCTGAGCGACCTGCAAACTGAAAAAAGTTTCTGGCGGCTCCTATGTCCAGAAGAGCCTCAACGGAGACCATGTGAGTGCCCAACTGGAACTTGACTGATAACAGAAAGTAAGACTGATCTTATACTTAGGAAAGATGTGAGATGCACTCAAGAAGGAATATATAATCCCAAATCATACCCTGGGCTATCCTCTAGAGAAGAAGCCATTGGCTCCACCATCTAAATGTACCCTAACTCGGTCACTCTCACCAGGGATACAGGGGCACAGGCAGGTTCATGTAAACCTGCTTCCCCAAAAAGCAGCATTGACTGCAAGAATGCAAGCATCAGAACTCACAACAGCAGAATGAGGGGTTAGATCAGTGACCCCAGGAACCAACAATACCCCACTCCCATTCTCTGTTCCTTTATGCCCATTTGAGGAAAAGGGGAAACCCCAGGTCCTCCTCAACTCAACTTGGGAGAGACTTTACTGGTGTTTGGGACAGGAATATATTCTAACCTCAGCTTAAAATGGTGACCTTATAAACGGGCCAGCCTCTCAGCAGACACCTCTGCGCTGATAGTCAAAACTTACATTAATAATAAAACCAATGCAGCACCCCACCCATAGATCAGGATGGATAAGGATGAGAATTTGGGTCTCTCCATTATGTCATGGAGCATGCTGATTGATGAATTTTTGACTACTTCTGATGACTGGTACTTTGTCTGGTTAAATGTCAGATTTAGGAACGTCTAAAGTATTAGGACAATAGAGATGTTTTACTTTATAAGATTTAAACTCCTTAAAGATAAGACATGAATTTGTATTCTCCTATTAATTACTTTTACAACGGCTTTCGTTTTGATCTTCCTGATCACAAGTAACACTTGGCTTAATAAAATGGAAAAGTATTAAATGCAAAAAAAGCTTGTCTATTGCATACTACCAAAATGAGATTGTGTTTATTGTTTAAAAATTCAAAGGATTATATAGTTTTAGCTTTAGAGTTCACCGCATCTTCACCCATGACACCTGTCAGGATTTCACCAAATTCTCATATCTCTAAAAATCCACTTCATAAATTCTCCCAACATCATTAGAAGGAGCAAGCAATATATCACAATCTATCAGAGTTAACAATCAATCTAATCCTGATCAATTGATTGAAGATTTGATCGCACATAGATTAATTCACACTGATAGATTACAAACTGTTAAAAAGCCTATAAATATCCTCTTTTTAAAAATAAAATTAGGTCAAATTATAACCTGTATTTTCATTTTAGTTTATCACCTTTTTGGAGAATCCGCCCAGTGTAACTTTGAGATTAAACCTGCCCCTATGGAAGTGTAGTTCAAAACTTCCAGACTGGTGCTCACTATAGGGGAACTCTGAGTTATGCACCAGTGACAACGTCTATCACTACTATGGATTCTCATTTTATTCCTGATGAAGCTCAAGACCAAGAGCTAGGCATCATTTTAAGATGGGTCCATTCTTCTGGATCCCAAATCCCAAGATTACCCTCCACGTTGAAATTTTGGGCAACTTAGAATTTTATGGTCCTAACTTAAGTTTTACCTCAGACTTTCAAATACCACCTGAGGCTTTACAAAATATCATTAATCAATTGCTTGAAGGAGATTTAATCCCTGGAATCCGTTCTACCAAATTTCAATCTAATGCAGTACCTTCTATATTGCGGGAAGTGCCGCAAACCTCTCACATGCTAGAAATTGGCCCCAAGCAATATTTGCACCAACTCATACATCCTACCTTATACCATTTATTATATGTAGTTGGATTGCAACACCAAGTGATGCTCAATTTACTATAAGGAATCCAGTCCTTGAATAATTATATGTTTGAATTTTCAAGTTGGCCTATGAGTTTAGCCGAGATAATTGTGATGCTATCATTAGTAATCAGGCCTTCCTTGACAAAGTACATCAGCAGCTCATTCAGCTCGATTATGGGATGTCCAATTTTTTTGATGTACAGTTTCCCAAGCAAGTTCAGGAGATTCAGAGAGAATGAAGATAGGGTATTTACTAACTCTCTGAGTGTAGTCAATTCTTGGAGGAGGAAATTAGAACTCATCTTTTCCAATTGGAACAAATGTACTCAGGAATTCAATTATGGCTTAATGAAGTAGAGAAAGCCTCTGGAAATATGGGTCCTCCTGGGGTTGAAGGACCTCATGGGCCACTGGGGGTATAGGACCACGTGGACCTCCTGGAGCTGATGGGCTCCATGGACCCCCAGGGAGTGTAGGGCACTGAGGACTCACAGGTGAAGATGGACCTCAGGGACCTCCAGGTACTGATGGGCACTCAGTATCTTACCAGCAAATTGACTCTCTTTTGAACATGATGAACCACTTGCATGAACAATTCTCTAAATTGGCCAAGGAGTGTAACCTAACCCCCAATGGGGCACCACTCAATTCCCTCTTGTCACTTCAGTCATTATCTGATGAATTGATCATTATGGGAAAATGGGCCAATTACACCGATATCTTACTACATGCTTGAAAATCAAAAGGGGAACTGCTCCAAGCGAGTTTGAAGACGCTGGAACTCAAGTACAATGCACAGCAGGAACAGATTTTTGAGCTATCTCGCTGTTTAGATGAGAAAGTAGTGCATGCTGATTTGGATCATCAGATTAGTTTGGTTTGTATGGAAGCTGTAGTCCTTACCCTCAATTTTCTTCTCAAGTTTCAGATTCCACCTCTTATGTTTCCACTCAATCAGAACAACCTGGAGTGCATGTTTTGACCACCAATGCTCCCATGAGTTTCAAGCTAGTATCCAAGGCAAATACTCCCTGGGGGAAGGCAGCATTATCTCCTTTCTCTATCTTTATAAAAAGGCATTAAGTGAGGCTACGGATCACCAAAGATGAATTACTTACCTAATCACCTTACTCAATTTGCTTAGTATACTATGGTTCCCCACTTAATAACTTGCTATACTTGGTCTCAGGTCAAAGAAGCGTTGATCAAAGAACTTGGGAGTGAAAAAACCTTACCCTCACAAAAGCAGGCTTTTATGGGTATACAGTCCTACCAAAATGAATCTATCAAAGACTTTGCTCATTGGTTCTATTGGGAAGCTCAAACTCTAGTAGCCTTTGGTCAGTTAAACTTGGACGATGCAATTACTGCAGTTCTGTCAGCTTATACTTCTAGGACTCAAATGCAAGTTTATATAATCAGTGTAAAAAAGAATTTCCAAAGTTTTTTTTTGGATATTAAGGAGGCCTTATTGATATTGCCTCCTCAATTTTCTGAAAAACCCCAAGTTTGTGAGTATCCTAGACCTAGTCGCCCCAAAGTCTACGCAATGCCTGAGAACACTAGGGCGATCCAGTGTAACTACAGTCATCGCTATTTCCATACTGAGTATAATTGTTAAAAAAGGAAGCAGAAGAGAAGAAGAAAAGAGATAAGTCCAATAAGATTCTCCACCTTGATAATGATATGAGTGCGCAGCAATAGCATCAAAGTTTGATTGATTGTAATAAAGATAACATTCTTCTTATTCCTTGCCCTCCTTGTTGGCATTATCCTCTCAGTTCAGAAGCATTATTACCCATATTGACTTCTTAGTGAATCAAGTTAATGCCAAAGCTATCATAGATACTGGATCCCCAGTGTATGTTATCTCATCAAAATTGGTCAAACAGATCAGATTAACACCCGATATTTCTCATTATGAAGAATATGGCATGGCTGGACCTCAGAGTATTCGGTCTATTGGAGCTTTTTCGTCCCTTCCCTTGAAAATTGTGAAATTAAATTTTACAATCCCTGCCATTGTACTCAATAACTTGAGTTATGACCTACTTTTAGTGAATCAATTTTTATTGAGAATTTGATGGAATTATCAATTACCTTGCTTTGTCATTGTATCTCTTGGGGTATAGAGTTCTTTTAAATTTTTAAATTTTTAAATTTATTGCGGGGAATGCCGACCATGGGACGGACACTTCCAAATATGACTCAGACGAGACAAAACATAGTACCAGGGGAGGCACCCCAGAAAAGCGATGCTATCTCTTGTTGCCAGCGGGAACGCCACTTATGGGGAGGGGGAGGGAACGTGTGAAGGGCCGTAGCCACTATTGAGCACGTATGAGGAAGGGGTCTGATTTGATGAACCAGACTGGGAACCAGGAGGAGACCAGCTGTCAGCGACACGGTGGGAGATATCCAAACATCCACGCTTAAAAGTGATCCACCAAATGAGACCGGAATCTGTGGACAGCTTCAGGGAGGGTGGGGATAGATCCAGCGATGGCATCTAAGACAATCGTGTGGATAGTCCACATGGCGATTGCAACCACCAGAGCACGGAGGGAGGGTGGGAGGGGGAGGCCATTGATGAAGCAAACATATCTCTTGACAGACTGAAGGGATGCGTTTGATCCTGGCCTAGCAGACGTTGGACTTCGCGCCATATCACTTTAGAGGTGGGGCACTTCTCCAGGCGGTGGAACAGCGTTCCATACTGGCTACACACGACACAGGATGAGTGTAAAGCGTTAGAGCGCTCAGCTGTACGATACACCCGCCTCAGGCAGCGCCACACATGGGAGCGGACTTGAGGCTGCAACAGAGGATGGTGTGCGTATTTCCAGATAGTCTTTTGGGTTTCAATGGAATAAGGGATGTCCATAATGTCCAGGTAGTCCACCCTGGATAGGAATGGAATAAGGGATGTCCATCATGTCCAGGTAGTCCACCCTGGATAGGAATGGAATAAGGGATGTCCATCATGTCCAGGTAGTCCACCCTGGATAGGACTTGGGGTCGAATGGGGATCATGCCATCATGGATGGGTAGCCCCTATACCTCTTGTGTGAACTGAGGAGAGGGGCGGCCTCTTCAGGTTGTATGTTCACTAATATGAATTCTCCACTCTGCGCTTCGCACGGAGAGTAGGATTCATTTGTAGTGGGTTTTAGTCCCGTGAGGACCTGTGGCCGATGTGTGTGATGCGAGGTATTTCATCAGGGAGTGGGGGTTTGATGGATTATTGAGGCCCAAGGCTCGGGAGAAGTTGGAGTGGGCCGCGCGGGACCAGTGTTGGGATGGGAGTGTAGGAGCAGTGACAGCCATGATCCAGGTGCCCAGGATCTTGGCGGCATGGGCTTTGAAGTCAAGCAGGCCCATGCCACCATGATGATGAGGGCCAAACATGACCTCTAGCCGTACTGGTGGAGGGTGGCCTGACCAAAGCCATCCTTGCAGCAAAGCATACAAGGATTTGAAGAAGCTTGGGGAGAAGGGGATGGCGTGGGCTCCGAAACAGACTTTGGATAGGAGCATAGAGTTGGCTAGAACTACCCTGCCAGTGAGGGTAGTAGGGTGGGCTTTGAGAGAGGCAATTTCTTCGTCACGTTGTCCAGTATACAGCACTCCATTACTGCTGACGCGTATCCGCCTGCCTCCATTCACACGCCCAGATGGCGACTGGTCCTATGGTAGGACGTGGCACAAAGGGGAGCACCAGTGGAGCGGTGTGTATTGAGTTAGTAAGGCGTGGACGTGGGCGAGCAGATGGGCCGGGTTGGGAACTACTTGCTGGGGCCCAGCAGTTCTGAAACCGACCAAGGAGGATGATTTCAGTTTTGGAGGCGTTCAGTGCCGCGTTGCTTACCCGGGAATATTCCTGGATGAGGGCTTCAAGCGCACGTGCATCTTTGTTTTAGACACCCCCCACTACGCAATCATCTGCAAATGCCATCATCTTGACTGGGGTTTGGCCTGGCACATAGACCCCAGTGAGTTGGGCATTCACGTTTTGAGGTAGTGGGTCAAGGCTGAAGTTGTATAAGAGTGGGCTAAGGGGGTCCCCTTGTCGCAGGCCCCTTTGAGAGCGGACTACTTCCGTTAGGAAGCCTGGGCCACGCACTGCCATTGTCGCAGATTCCGTGAGCAGCATCACTCAGTTTATGAAGCGGGGGGGTAGGCGGAATTGATGGAGGCAGGCCCTTAGGTATTCCCAGTTTACTCTATCATAGGCCTTTTGTTGGTCCAAGAATACAAGTGCCCCAGAGGCTGTGGACTGACACACATTAGCCACAGAGTGCACGTTATCCCAAATCGACCTTCTGGGGATGAAACCAAATTGTTCTGGGGAGATGGTGGCAGATGCTACAGTCCCTAAACAGTTAGCCATGATTTTGGTTAAAATTTTGGTGTTTGTGTTTGTTAGAGAAATGGGGCGCCAGTTGGCTAAGTCTAGCCTATCCCCTTTCTTGAAGAGTGTGACAGTAAAGGCCTCTTGTCCTCCTGGAAGGAGGTGCGTTTCCAACAGGCTTTGGTTAAGTGAGGCTAGCAGCAATGGGGATATATATTTAAAATATTTTTTGTAGAACTCATATGGAATGCCATCTTGCCCTGGGCATTTTCGGTTTGGCGCACTGTGAATGGCTGTCCATAATTTGTTTGGAGTAATTAAATTCATTAATTCCGGGTATTGGAAAATGGTGTGGATATGAGCTTGGTCGAGAAATTCTGCCATTTTGGCCAGCTGAATTGGTTCAGCTCAGTATAACTCAGAGTAATATCTTTGCATTTCAATTGCCACTTCAGATGGTGTGTCCATGATGGAATTATCCGATCTTCACACCTGTGTGCAGGCCACGCTTTGACGTGGTGCGAAAATTTTTTTCAGAAGTATGCGGTGCACTTGTCGCCTTTAGTGATGCATGTGGCCCTGTATTGGACACAAACCCAATGTTTGTGTTGTCTTTTGAGTGCGTTGAGGTGGGAAGCTGCCTCCGCCCACTTCTGGCCCCATGCAGGGCTATATCCTGTGGCTGGAATGTTGGACTCCAAGCGGGCCAATTCTACCAACTCGCACAATATAACCGCCAATGTGGCTCTTGAGCGTCTGGAGGAGAGATGGCGATAGTGGCGGATGGTGTATTAAATGAAAGTTGCCCATGTGGAAATGGGGTCCACGCAAAATGGTGCAACAAACAATTTCACCAAAGTTGCCTCTTCCACCCATGTGGAAAATCCTGGCGACATGAGCTTGGGGGGGCAGATTTTGCACCTATGTGGGGCCTTTGCAACTGTGATGGGTAAGTGGTATTTTATCGAGACCAGTCAGTGGTTGGAGAATTCCATTTTTGTTGTTTTGAAGTGAAAGATGTGGGGTTGGAATTTCGCCAGCGCTAGAATAAGGTCGATGCAGGTCATGGACCTTAATTGGCTGTTGTGGATGTGGGGACGCGTCATGTTTTCGAGCAGTGGGGCATGTCGCGGCAGCGCATCCATTAACCCAAGGGTGGCTTTTAGAACGCGTAGTTCTACGTGACCCTGTGGGGCATGGGTTGAGGGTGGCCACCAGTCCGTTGGTGAGGTTAGCCAACAGTTCATGTTGCCAACTAGGAAAGAATTGGGGGGTAGTGGGAGGGATTTGACCAACAACAAAAAATTCCTGACGCTCATGTGCACCGTTTGGGGCATAAATGTTGACAATTGTGTGCGCAACATTGGCCCATGAGAAGGTGACCATGAGCACTCAGCAATTTAGGAATGTTTCTGAAGATGTAAATTTGAAAAAATTGTTTTTCTGAATTAGCACCCCACAGTGCTTTGGCCAAAAGGATAGGGATGGTAGGAGCATTGTTTTCCAAGCTTCCTCAGAACCTCGTGGACATTGGGACACCTGGATGACCAAGATATCCACAGGTAAATTGTTTTGTAAAAAACTCAGTTTCTTAGCCTGGGACGGGGAGGCCTTGAGTCTGGTGATATTCAGTGTCCCTAGGGTGAAGGTTTCCCCCATCGCACCTTAGGTGCAAGGGGGTGGGCCCCGGGCCCACCAGCCTCTTCCAGGTCCCCACGGGCTTTCACAGCAGCGTGGGTATTAGCAGAAATGCTATCGGGGTTTTTGCTAATTTTTGCAGAAAAAGTCGCGTTGGCTTTGGCCTTCACTTTTTGTTTTCCCAACGTCGGACGAATTTTTTGTGGTGCAGGTAAGTTTGGTGCACCGTCGAGCGGGTCAAAAAAATTTTTTCAGTTGGGATAGGTCCCAAATCAGTTTTGACTGGGGCTTGGGTGCAGCGATTGGGTGAGATTGAATCTCCCATCGTATCCTCAGATTGAGTGGCCCATTCAGCCTGGGCCTCCCAATCTGATTGGGTGATGGATTCCCGAGTTGCTTCCACCACAAAGGTCTCCATGTCCTCCTGGCGTTGTGAGTGTGGGATGGTGGTGTTGGCCTTGGCCGTTTCCTTGGCCGCGGCCCTATGGGCCTGCTTGGCCTTCTTCCGCTCCTGTGGGGAGATGGGCTTTACCAATAGGTAGCAGCCTTGTGCTCCCTACGGGAAAGCCTCCTTGGTGCTTGCGGTTGGTTTGTAGTGCGCCTCTCTGCTGGTCATGGCTGCTGAGGGGTGCTCTTGGAATGTGACGCCCTCTTTGATGGGCACGCGTGCGCCTTATGGCCAAACGCATCACAGTGGGTGCAAATGGGGGGCGCGCTGTCCACAGTTACCCGGAATGGGTGGTTGGTATGCCCTGCGATGTCAATAAAGGTGGAGTGCGGGATCTGGGTTAGGTCCTTCGCGATCTCCTCATTTGGGGTCAGAACTGCGATGGCTTTGCTGGTGCACAGGTGTGGCATCAGCGTGAAACGTTGCATTTTGAAAGATTGTATTTTGCTGTATATGGCGAGACCATCTTTCAGGTGTTGCTCCAAAATGTCACATTTTACCGTAATAGGCAAAAAACAGACGTGAGGAAAATTTGGTTTGATTTTGTCCATCTGGTGCATTTAGTTTCGACGACCCATTGCCCTTTGGGGAGGTCAACCACTATGCGCACCGCTGCAGCCTCATCTGCTGCTATTTTGCTTTTGAAACCTAGGTCCAGCCAGCCACGTGACATGGAGTGAGGTGCAATGTATACCGCAGTCGGGAAAATTTTGTGTACATCTTCACAAAATTTTTCCCATAGGGCCATTTTTTGGATGTCCAGATACACACAGACTCCAAATTCCACCGACGAAAGTGGCTGGAAATGTGGCGTGTTGATGTACTGGTTGCATCGTGCTTGCCACGCGAGTATCTCTGGGGAAATTGTGACCGCCAGTTTATAGATTTTTTTCTATTCCACCGGATTCTCCAGGGCATTTTTGAATGTTAGAGGCCGCGGCCTTCCGCCTGCTCCTCTTGCCTTGCTTGCCCAACTGCTCCCAGACATGGGTTTAGACTAATCCCCTCTATGAGATTATCAAACGAGATTTAGTCTTGAATTGAATAGGTTGCAAAAGTGTTTGCAATGAGAAAGAAAAGTTTTGGTATAGAGTTTTTTACTTTTATCTGATCATGCTTCTACCTGACGTCAGTTATGTCTGCTAGAAGAAACCAAAAAGTCTTATTCACTTCAATATCTTGTTGAAGATCCTTATGTAAATTTTACCTCGTACATCAGCTGATATTAAAGAAGGAATGCCAATTTTCTCCCCTGAGAAATTAGTTATTCCGCCAAAATCACAAGTAATTTTTAACACTTCTTTGCATTTTTCAATTCCCAAGGGACATTTGTTACAAGTTCAAGGCACTGTCAATCCTTCTGCTAAAGAGCTCTTGCCTTGTCCTGGAGTATTGGATTATGCTTTTTCAAGATCATAATCTGTCTTATTGGCGAACCTTACCAATGAGCCAAAACTGATAGATCAAGAGCATCTTATTGCTTATGTCAAGTTACTCCCTGTTAATTTCTCGGCGTCTGGGTCTGCTGTCGCCAAGTTGGATTTTGCACAGGGTATAGCCACTGAGAAACCCAATCAAATGATATGAGGATTGCCGGTTCCTATAATAAAACTTGATAAAATATATATGGAGCTTTTGCCACTTATTTCTATCTTTATTAGAATTAACTCGCAGACTGTTCTGCGCTCCTCTTTTCCTCATAAAAGACTATCCAAGTTTAATCTTCTTTAGGCTCTTTATACCTCGATTCCACAGTTGGATGCAACCCAGCTTGGTATCTTTTATTCTTATTCCTTTTTTGAGTTGCTCTCATTTGTATTGAATCTCGGCATAATTCCTCTCAACTTGCTGAATGTTCTCATTTTGCTTAATTATAATTTGTGTATCCCCTTTTTATAAAACTTGAGACTCATCTTGATTCCCCTCCGATTCGCCAATATGGGTAGCATACCATCCAGTTATATCAACTTCCTGACATTACCCCCCTTGACTGGATGATAGGCTCTTACTGTTTGTATGCTCAAAGGAACTTCGCATGTACTTGGTTGATAATTTGACACCCAGCAGGTTCCTTAATTGTGTAGACATCCATGCCCGTCTTCTCAATAATCTCAAACAGGCCAACCCAAATGTTGGAGAGCTTATTTTTTCATCCAAATCCATGCTGGTCATGGAATAAAACATAATCCCCTTCAGCAAACAATGGAAGTCCACCTCGGCGCTTCTGGTCGGCCACCTGGTCAGGAATTTCTTTAGCCAAACTGGTGTAGTAGGCTTCAGTTTGCAACTTGATTAATGTATCTGCGAGTTGCCTCAGATATCTCTGTAGAGTCACACCACTAGTGTCCTCTACACACAAATATAGCAAGGCAGGCAGAACCGGATGTTGACCATACAGCTGTTGAAAGGGACTCTTACCAGTGGCAGAATGATAGCTGATATTATAAGCGAACACAGAAGTAGGTAGAAAAGCACTCCATTACGAGGGCCAGTATGCTATCAATTTGCGGAGTATGTTTACTAGGGTTCCGTTGAATCGCTCCACCATCCCATTTGATTCTGGTTGATAGGGGGTGGTCAAAACCCCCGAATTACCATCAACTCATTTAACTTTGGCAGGATATGTGAAGTAAAGTTGGTTCTGTTGTCCATCAGGATGAGCTGCAGGCAGCCATGCTTCTGTATAACACACTCCAAAATAAACTTGGTAGTGGTGACCGCGCCCAAGTTTCTAATAGCCCTGGCCTCCACCCATCGGGTCAGATGATTGATTGTGACAATTATATACTTGGATCAATTGGCACTATTTGGCAGAGGTACCACTATATCAATGGAAACAGTGCGCCATGCGAACCAGGGCTTCACTAATTGATAGGGTGTTCTCTTATGGAAAGGTTTTTCATTTTGACACTGATGGCAACAGCTAGTAGTTTCCAGTACATCATAATGCATGGTTTATCCAGAAGTATCAGGGTCACAAAAACTCCAGCATCTTCCGCAAACCTACATGGCCTACAGCCTGATGAGCATCCATAATTATTGAGGGTCTACTCGAGGGCTTATGAAAATTCAGTGTCAAGTCTCCAATCTGCTTGTATAATTCTCCCCCTCATTTGAAGGTACCCTCCCTGAGTCCATCTAACACCTTGATCACTTGAGGCGGCTCATCCTGGTATTTGTTCACCATCATCTTTTCATACATTATATCAGCTAGATCCGCTGTGATAACGACCATGGGCAATCAAGATAGACAATCTGTGTTTTGATGTTTTGCCCCAGGTCAATGTAAAACCTCAAAATTGTATGCTTGCAGCTTCAGAGCCCAACGTGCGAGCCATCCTTCCAGTTCAAACAGATTCTGTAGCCAGCACAAGGAAGCGTGATTCGTCACTACTTGAAATCTTACCCCATGCATATATACCTGAAATTGTTTGTAAGCGTAGATCACAGCTAAACACTCTTACTTGGTTACGGTGTAGTTTTGTTCAATACAGTTCTAGCTCCAACTACAGAAGGCGACAGTATGTTCTACACCATCATCATCCTTCTGGGATAATAATGCCCTAATAGCAGCTAACGATGCATCTGTTTGTGCTATGAACAGCTTATCAAAGCTGGGGTATTGCAAAATGGGTGCGCTTGCTAACGCGGTACAAAATACATTAAAAGCATTCTGGCATTGTTCCATCTAATTGAAAGAAGTGTTTTTCTTTAATAGCTTGAAAAGTGGTGCCCTGATACAACTGAAATTGGGAATGAATCGTCAATAATACCCAACCATTTCCAGAAACACCTGAATGTCCTGCTTATTTCCTGGATGAGTCATCTTATCTATTGCTTCCACTTTAGTCGGTTGCAGTTTAAGCCCATTTAAATCAGCAACAAAACCGAGGTATTCCAATTGCTCTTTAAAGAAATGGCACTTTTAAGGCTTAATTTTGATATTAGTGGCAGCGAGGTGCTGAAACACTTGCTCCAAGTGGGCTAGATACTCTGTGAATGTCCACGAAAACAAATTGGTGTCGTCAAGGTAAACTAAGATGCAGGACAGCTTTAAATCACCTAAAATTGTATCCATGGCACGCTGGAATGTAGCTGGAGCGTTACACAATCCTTGCGGCATGCGCGTTGGCTGGAACAACCCTATTGAGGTGATGATCACACATTTCTCCCATTCCATTAGTGGCAATTCAATCTTCCAGTACCCTGAGATCAGATCCATGGCGGAAAGATAGTTCGCCCCACCCAATCAGTCTAATTCATCATCAATCCGTGGAAGAGGGTAAGAATCCTTCTTCGTGACATTATTGAGTTTATGATAGTCATTAACCACCCAATTTGAGCCATCCTTCTTCTTTACAATAAGCACAGGTGACGCCCATGGACTGTTTGATGGCTCTAGAATACCTTGCTTGATAAGCTTATCCACCTTGTTGGATACAACCTCTTCAGCAGCTCTAGAATGTCTAATAGGGCGTGAAAAAATGGGAGGGTGATCCCCCATATCAATCCAATGTACCACCCCTTGAGCGCACCCCAAGTCATGATCATCATTTGCAAAAATATCCTGATACTTTTCAAATAACGCCATAGCCTTATCTTGCTGATCTGCCGATAGGCCTGTGAGTGCTTCCTGCAGAACTACAGTCAGTATGCCAAATGAGGAGTGAGCTGGTAGTCCAAGATCTTCCCAGGAGACAAAGTCATGAATACGTCAAACTTCCCCAATAGGGATAAAGTGTGGGTAAGCCACCACTTGGTGCCGCCTAATCGTTATTGCCTCCTTCTGTAGGTTTGCGAGCAGCACCTTCACCTCCCCATTCACAGAAAACAATAACCCCAGAGCCACATGTGGTTTGAGCTGCGAGTGCTGATGAGGCGCCAGGATTTCTCCATACAGCCCCTTAGGGACTTTGATTTCAAGCCCAGTCCCTATTATGCCCTAGTGTCCAGACAGTAAGCTTAAAGGGCGCGTTTCTCAAAGCGGGATTCCTTTATACTCATATATCTGATTGAGAGGGTCTTGGTCTGCCAACTCAGATGCTGGTAGCAAACAGGGATCGCTTCATCACTGTATGCTAGATTGACCTGACCGGAGTGGACTGGATCCATTGGGATTCCACCAGAGGAAAAATATTCTGGAATCTGTTGGCTGAACATAGTAAGGGTTTCTTCCGCCATATCTATTACAACGCCAAATTTCCTCATGAAAGCTGCGCCAATTATCATATTGTAGTGGTTATTTGGCAAAACCACCGCTGGAGCAGACACCTGGACTGACCCAAATCATAGAGGCGACAAGCTATATGCTCCTTTTGACATAGTGCTATGTGTTCCTGCTGTCCCATATACTACTCGATGGGCCACATACAGTTTCAACATAAGTTTAGCCACTAACTTGGTGGAGACTATGCTCACAGGTGCTCCCATGTCTATGATCGCGCGGATTTTTGTGATTTGAACTAATATATCACAATAAGTACATTCTGAGTAAGAAGAATCATC
The DNA here is from genome assembly GCA_022478985.1 of Massospora cicadina. Taxonomy (NCBI): domain Eukaryota; kingdom Fungi; phylum Entomophthoromycota; class Entomophthoromycetes; order Entomophthorales; family Entomophthoraceae; genus Massospora; species Massospora cicadina. The sequence goes on from JAKSZP010010588.1 coordinate 164,158, forward strand.
AGTGTTTATTACTTGTAAATTCTTGGCTTTGTGTTACTTAAAAAAGAAATACCCTTGCTGACCTGTGGATACTCAATAGCGATTTTTTCCAAAGGAATAGCTACGTTAACCCCTACTAAAGGAGCAACGTTTAGTGAAGAATCCGCGTTGCTGGTGCCAGTCTGTTCCAGTATCTGCCACGCATATGGTTTCTGCACATCTTGGCGGGACTCAGCCCAATTGGGTGAGCTCTTACTCTTGGAAGCGGAAGCAGGAGTATCCAACAAAAGCTGCTGGTATAACAAATATTCCAATTGAGGGTCAATTTATACTCGTAAAGTTGTTTGGCAGGTACTAGGGACAAGTGAATTGAGCTTAGGAGGTAGAGCATCCCATCTCTACTCTGCTCGAGCTTTTCCCTACTAAGTTATCATAGTTGGCATTTCATACACTTGTGGTTTGCTAGGGCAATTGGTTGTATAATGCCCTCTTTGTCCGCACTAAAAGTAAGTGTTCATAAAAGGTGCACGTATATAATTTGGGCTGGAAGGACCAGGTTGATAATTGCTGGTAAGGTTCCATGGTCGCAGTAGAAGCTGGTGAAGTGTACATGGGATGGAAAGGGTCTACTGACTCATATGAGGAAAATTTCGTTCCAGTGACTGATAACCCAGTTGCTGCACCCAATATTAAGAAAAGGATGGAGCGGGGGCAACGGAGGGTTTTTGGGCTACATTGGGGGAGCTGTTCGTGGCAGAGAGTCAATGTAAGGCATTCACAATTCGAATGAGGCTGGTAACCCTGTCCAACACATGGGACATAGCGTTGTATAGTTCTTAATATGGTTTGACCGCTGCTGTCATTGCTATACCTACATCCTCAGTGGTTTAAATATTAGCCCCAAGTAGAACATGAGCTTCCACTTAAAACCGCTCAGCAAATCCTGACAAGGTCTCGTTTTAGTTAAACTGTATAATCATAAATTCAGCTTTCCATTGAGACATCTTATTAGCGCCTCTGAACAGCCGGATAACAATCGCTTTTACTTGTGCATAAGACACTGAGCTATTTGGAAGATACACAGTGCATTTAAAAAGTTCTGGGACTAACGTTTAAAAGACAAAGCTTTACAAATAAATAAACTTTTTTTATCATAATTTAACATACAACCTTTCCCTCTCTATACATATTTATATTGCTAAAACAATTGTTAAAAGGTATGAACATAGTTCCTATTTTGTATAACCATTTTTAAACCAGCTGTCATATTCTTCTGAATTGTCTCTACTTTATCAAAAGGATAAACCTTAAGTGCCACCTTCAGATTATAATCATCCACCCTATTCACCAGATTTGGCTCTGTCTGAAATCTTTCTGTTCTCTAATCTGAAGGTTCCACTGAAGGTTCATCCTTTTGATAAAGTAGAGACAATTCAGAAAAATGTGACAGGTGCTTTAAACATAATTATACAAAATAGGAACTATGTGCATACCTTTTAACAATTGTTTTAGCAATATAAATATGTATATAGAGGGAAAGGTTGTATGTTAAATTATGATGAAAAAAATTCTATTTATTTGTAAAGTTGTGTCATTAAAACTTTTACCCAGAACTTTTTAAATGCACTGTATAGAAGGTCACTTGGTCTGCACTTTCCACATATAAAGCAGACAGTAAGAACTTCACTTTTCGTTGATCAGTAGCCCCTTCCACAGCAAATTCGAAACATCTAAAATAACTGTGTAGGTTTCTGTTATGACTGAAAGGGGGTAACTTTTTGACCTGAATGAATTCACTTAACTCTCAGGTTTTGCTGCAAGGGGTAGGCGAATTGGTTTCAGAGCGACTATGGGAATCATTATATGGTGTGTTATCATGCCGCCGGCTGGATGAGCTTTAACTCATTGAAGCGGAATCAGAAGAATTGTCATCACGTGGGGGGTCCATCGTCCCACCCTATGGATACTTGAATGCTGATCCATAATATTCTTCCCCCAAGTCGCCACTAACTGCCCCATTTCCCCGGCTCTGGCACACCCCATGAACTGTTCACTAATTAACTGTTTCGTTTTAACTGAAGCACATCTACACCATCCACCCTGCCATTCTTTTTGCAGCGTGTCATATTGCTGTTGCAATTCCCAGCAGAATTCCTTTTCCTCATTCAGTGTTTGTTCCATAGTTTGTAATCACGAAAGAACATCCTCAAGAATATTATGCAAGTGAGTCTGTTGTTGTCATGCGTTTTCCCTTACTGTTTGGCGATGTTCATTTGTTTAACAAAGTAGGATTGTTCCCGCACCAATTCCTCATTGGCCCATCAAAGGGTATCAATGCCGTCTTGCATGTCTGCATACTCACTTGTCTCACTGAAGGAAGATGGGAGGCTCATTGGCATTCCACCTGACTAATTACTTCCAGTCATTTAACTTGATGAATGAGTTGAAGAAACTCGGTATATGTTGACTGAAGAATAAGTGTGTTATAAGACGTTTGCTGGGTATCCCATTCAATATGGAATTGTACTAATTCTGTCGATAGAGAACCAACTTAGGCTGCCAATTGCAGTTCCATAAGGGTCATTCTTTCCTTGAGCTGAGAAATTACAGCTTCAAGAGCTTCCGCCCATTTGGTCAGCAACATCATACAGCACTCAGTGTTATTCCCCAAGGTTGTCACGTCCTGAATCCACTCCGTTGATATGCCATGCTGTTCCAGTAGTTCTCTTATTACTCGAGGTAATTCTGAGTTTAACTGTGGTACTAGAAGGTCCAATTGATGGCAAACATCCCTGACACGATGATCCATCTGTGCCAGCGCCCCTTGTATTTCTGAAAACAAACAATCGAGGCGGCTAAGCAGGAGATGAGTATTGTGCTGTTGTGCTTGGGTGAACTGCAATACATCTCCAATTTTGATGTTATGGCGAGCCAGGACACATAGTAGCTGGTGAATCAAAGGTTGCACATAAGCGACTAAGTATTCCTCAATTCTGTGGGTACCAAGGCAGCGAGTTAACCCTGTAGTAGTGGCGTCCAAATAAGACATGTACAGCGCATATTGATTATCTTAAACGTTGGTTATAAAACAGACTCAAGTCATTTTCCACACTCGTCCTCATATAGGTGATACCCACACAAACAATATCTTAATAATTCTTAGTTGTTGTGGAGTCACATTTGTGGGGCGTCCATGTTGGTTAGCTGTCAGCTCCAGGCAATTCTTAAATTGCACAGTAATCATAAATTCATCATCCCCTGGTTTGGTAACAATAAATAATGTTGGTTCCAAGTTAGGTGCCTCATGGGAATCTTCAGCATACCGTGCTCTGAACCCAATCAGGTTAGGTCAGAAAAAATGAGGATTTGTCATAGTGTTTTCCCCGCTATAGTTGCTAAGTGGCCCCTGTAGTGAGCACCACTGTTAATTTCTCGGCGTCTGGGTCCACTGTCACCAAGTTTGATTTTGCACAGGGTATAGCCACTGAGCAACCCAATTGAATGATATGAGGATTGCCGATTCTTATGATAAAACTTGGTAATTTATATATGGAGCTATTGCCTCTTATTTCTATCTTTATTTTAAATATCTCGCAGACCATTCTGCGCTCCTCTTTTCCTCATAAAAGTCTATCCCCTTTTAATCTTCCATTAGGCTCTTTATTTCTTAATTCCCCAGCTGTATGCATCCTCAGCTTGGTATCATCTATTCTTCTCTCTTTTTGAGTTGCTCTCATTGTATCAAAAGCAGTGTGATTCCTCTCAATTCACCGAATGTTCTCATTTTGCTCAATTATAATTCGTGTATCCCCTTTTCATAAATTTTGAGACTCATCTCAATTTTCCTTCAATCCGCCAATATGGATAGCATATCATCCAGTCATAACAACTTCCTGACAAACCTTCATCTTGGATTTATGATTTTAAACCCTTTAGGAGTCTACAAGACTTTGGATTGGAAAGTAATCAGGAAATTCTTGCTTTGGGTTCTGTTATCAGAAACACCTCTCTGGTGAACAGGAGAAACAAGTACATAATGTTAGATGAATATTCTGACATCTTTGCTAAGCATACTTACGATTTTGGGAAAGATGAAAGGAGTAATGCACATTGTTGAAACTGGTGATCACCTTCCTATTTGTGCGAAGCCCTATCATAAATCTAAAGTAGAAGAAGCCAAGGATACCAAGGAGTTGCATCAATTGTTGGACGCTGGATTTTTAAAACCCTCCAATAGTCCTTGGGCATCCCCATTGTTATTAGTTAAGAAGTAAGATGGTTATCATCAAGTCATGATGGATTATTGTCGACTGAATGCTATTACCTGATGGGGTTGTTATCCCTTACCTAGGATTGATGATTCTCGTATGTTGTTGGCTGGATCCACCTATTTTTTGGCCATAGACTTAGCCAGTGGATACTGGCAAATTGAGTTATCACCTGAAGATCATGCCAAGTGTGCCCTGATATTGAGTGAAGGCTTGTTTGAAACAACTCATATGCCTAAAGGATTAAGCAATGCCCCAGCAACCTTCCAAAGGGCCATGGACTGTATGCTACGGGATCTAAAGCTTACTTGTGCTCTGGTATATCTTGACGAATTTACCGTGTTCTCCAAAACTTTTACCAAGCATTTAGACCATCTAAAAGAAGTTTTCAGACGAATCCAGGGCTCTTCTTTAAAACTATAACCCTCCAAATGCTCATTCTTTCAAAAAAATGAACTTTTTAGGACATCAGGTCTCAGCTAAAGGGCTTTGACCCCTCTCAGACAAAGGTCAAGCCATCCAACAAATGCCTCCTCCCTCTTCTTTATGGGATATTCAAGTCTTTCTTAGCATGGCTGGGATTTACCGGCAATTTATTCCCAACTTTGCTGATATGCTGAACCTTTTTTTACCTGTTGCAAAAAGGAATGTCCTTTGAATGGTGGTCAGCTCAAGAACAGTAATTCAATTCTCTGCGTACTGCCTTGATCTAGGCACCTGTTCTAATTCACCCCCAATTTTTTAAGTCTTTATTTTTACATAATGATGCAAGAAATGTTGCTATTGGGTCTATCTTATCTCAGTATGATGAAGAGAAGAATGACCATCCTGTTGCTTTCTATAGAAAACTTTGTCAAAGGCTGAATGAAATTATAGTGTTACTGAGCGGGAATGTTTGGCAGAAATATAGCAATCAAGCATTTCCATCCCCTCTTATATGGTAACCATTTTACTGCTATTACTGACCATTCCTCCATACAATGATTGCAGAACAAAAAGGATCCTGATGGGAGGTTGGCTCGTTGGTCTTTAAGATTGCAAAATTACGATTTCTCCATTGTTCATCGCTCAGGGGCTCATCACCAAAATGCTGATGGGCTGTCCCAACTGCCTATTCTGACCTTAGAACTAGAAAAAAAAATAACACTTATACAATCTTATTGGACGACCTGAGTTATGGGATCGAGAAACTGAAGAGGATTGATCCTTTCTAAAATTATTTACCAAAGATACTATAATTCAATATGGAGCTTTGTATAAGAAAGGCAAATCTATGTGGTTGCCCTTCCTACATCCCAACTCTAGATTTCACGCTGTAATGGAAGGTCATAAACAAGTTAGTCATAGCGGCTTAAAGAAGACTCAAGAATGGTTGAAGACTCAATACTATTGGAACAACATAACTGAGTTCATTCAAGAGACCCTTGAATCATGTCTTATCTGCAAAAGCCCTGGAACTATCACCCAACATATCAACATCAACTTTATATCCCCGACTAAGACATTTGAGGTGGTCAGCATTGATGTTGTAGGTCCTTTTCCTCGGGGATTGAATGGCCAACAGTATATCATTATGGCTGTCAACCATTTAAAAAATTGGGTTGAGGACATTTCCATTGCTACCCCTTTGGCTAAGACAACAGCATTATTCCTAAATCAGCATACCATTTCTCAACATGGGTGTCCTAAGGTCCTTATGTCAGATAATGGGACTAACTTCACCTCGCAACTCATGCAGTAGTTATCCAAATTATTTAACATTACTCATCGATTTGTTGTCCCATACAATCCATCTACAAATGGGGCCATTGAACGAGTTAATGGGACCCTGGTCTCAATTATAAGAAAGATGACATCTACTGAACTGACTCGGTGTATTTTTTATTTGTCTAGTGCCTTGTTTGCTTATTGGATAGGCTACCACCGTATTATCAAGATGTACCCATTTAAGTGTATATATGGGCGGGTTCCTTCAGTCCCTTCTAGTGTTCAGAAAATCCTTGAGGAAAGCATCCCAGGAAATTCCGATTTAATTATGAGGAATTTGGCTGAAAAGATTATTCATCTTCAGACTCAAGCAATGAATTTTATTGAAACAACCACACATAAAGAGACTCAAAGGAGCAATCAACACAAACCTGTCTTACCCAAATACCAGGTTGGGGATTACATTATGTACTATTATTCTTGGCTTGGTAGGTGGACTGAAAAGTTGGGTACTAATTGGTCTGGTCCCTATAGAGTTATATTTCAAAAAAGGATTCAGAGTATTTGATTGTTCATATTGATACTGGTATAGTTACAAATCTTATTCATCCTAGGTTTTTAAGAAGCCATCCTCCACCGCAATCAAATCTTCAGGGGGAAGTGTCAGGATTTCACCAAATTCTCATGTCTTCAAAATATCCCCTTCATCAATTCCCCTGACATCATTGGATTGAGTTAGCAATATATCACAATCTATCAAGGTTAACAATCAATCTAATCCTGATCAATTCATTGCAGATTTGATCATGGAGAGATTAATTCACTATGATAGATTACAAACCGTTAAAGAGCCTATAAATATTCCCTCTTTTTGAAAATAAAAATTTAGTTGAATTATAACCTGTATTTTCATTTAAGTTTATCATCTTTTTGGAGAATCCGCCCATTGTAACTTCGAAATTAAACCTGCCACATTGGAAGTATAATTCAAAACTTGAAGAACACCTCAACTTACACCACTACTTAACCAGAAGTTCGCAGTGAGGATTTTAGACGGTCTACTTACATGAGAACGTCCTGATGTAACCCAGCTTAGTTAATGTTCATGTCTTCCTGATATGATGTTTTAAGCAAGAATCTCCTTGGCTAATTATTAAAAAGGCTAGACCCGCGCTCCTCATGAGCAATGGTAGTACATACCAAGGCAATTCATACCACTAATTAGTAATTAATTTGATCATAACTTGATTAACAACAAAAAGCTAATTTGGACATAACCAAAAAGCCCCTGAACCTGGGTTTCTTTTGTAAAATATAATTAATTGAAATTGCTAGGCCGCGAATCCTAAGTTTTGCTTGTAATATATTTATTTTTTGTTTACTAATCAATGATATAATTGACATAATATATGATAGATTAGATATAAGTCATTTTTATTATCTCCTATATCTAATATACCTGGTGATTCAGATTGAGTCAATCATCCAACACTTCCCTTAACTTAGCTGGATATAAGCGGATGGTTGCTCTCTTTCTCAATCAAAATTTCTATATTATTGCAATCTTTAAAGTATGAATGCTATCTCAGCAGAATTTCTGCCCAGGATTAACGTATCTTCCAAAGGCTTATTTCCTCCATGCTGCTTGCTATTGTTAATTTGGGCAAAATTACTGTAATTTCTTTAGTCATTTCAACCAGCTATGCCTAACGGTCATTGAAAGTTCATCTTAAAACCAGCCATAACTAAATTGGAGCCCATTGAAACCAAGAAAATCCCTTTAATTTTGAGTCCACTTCAGTGAACTTCCCAATGGGTCATGCACAATCCTCTTTTGACAGACTTCTTCATCCTTTGTGTCCCTTGATGTAAGTCTGGGGCAGAAACCTCTCCATCTGGATCAAGCCAATTCTAGTCCACACTAAAAAGGGGCAGAAGCCAGTACCCATACATTTCAATTACCAGGGCGATTTAGCCCGTGTGGTGGATGAGAGGTGGGTCAAGGAGCACCCTGAGGTTTGCAGCCCCTCCAAGCCCTCTCTTCCACCAAGCTGGTGAAAAAGTATTTAGAGGGTTTGCCAGGAGGTGGTCAAATCATGCAAAAAGCCCTGAACCTGCTATATATTACCATTTTATCCAAGCACACTCATCATCACTAGATAAGAAGGCTGACAACTCCTTTCCCACTAACAGGGCTCAGCCTTATATGGCTTAGCCCTGGGCGCAACCTGCCATCCACTCAGAACGTCGCCACCATAGAAAATACGTGCGCAAAAAAATTAAATCTGAGTAATGAGAGAAAAAATTGACTACGCAGTCTGGACCCAATTCAGTTGTAAAATAAGTCTGTCAGCCCAATTTTCCAGATTGTTACAAGTTTATTCCTGATGTCAGTTGAGCATGCGATGCAAATTTCTCCCAGTGATCTTATAAGCAGCTGTCCCCAATATGCATTGCTGTTGCTCTATTTTCGCATTTTATTCCTATCTTATATTTTCAATAAAAATTTGTCAAAAAACAAAAACCCCAGATTTAGGTCTTAGAGGTTATTTTAAATAAAAAGTGAAATGCTTTGAGTTTTAGGCACCCCCTGGCTGGTCTTCATGGCCGGAACTCTATACTTTGACTCATCATTTGGTTGCTGTGCCTGCGGCATCTTGGCTTGGGTTTTGGGTAGTAACTTACCTGGAGTTCCAGGTTAGTCTAAATACTATTATTAGCATGCTCTATGACAAAATTGAGCGGCCATTAACACTAAACTCTCTTCATATCACCTTTCAGGTGGAGCGTCATGTAGTTTTCCCATACCAACATCAAACCCCTTTACAGTTAGCCGTGTTTAACTCAATCCTGGCTTTTGTAGTTCAGGACGTTCAGGATCTATACTTGTATTTGGCGTTGTCTACTAATGACTCCAGAGTCGCCTGCAACAAGGTCAGAGTGGAGTTTCCCCTTCTTCCGTTGGTTACCACCATTAGCTCAACAATACCAAAAATGCTCACCTGCAAGAAGGAGTATGCCTATTTTCTGCTTTGAGTGGAAGTTATCTGGGCACATACTGGATGTCATTCAAGGCCCTGGTAGTCATTGGGCTGCAGGAAATTTCATGGATTCATAGTTGGCGCATTGATTGGAGTTAGACTTGGGTTTAGGCCTGGAGGTGACAGTTGCATCTTCTGCGGTACAGACAACCTACAGGGTGTGTCGCCAATCCCATTCCAAGTGTGCAATTTCTAAATTCTGCGTTCATTTGTCATTTATAGAAGGCCTAGAATTCTCATTTATCATTGGAAAAGATTGGTATAGACGCCAATAGGTGAATGTCAACCTGGCCTTAAGCATGTTACTCTATGAAAATGCTCATGGAGGAGGTGAGCTCCCATTCTTTGACACCCTGGGTAGAGCATAAAGCGAGGGGTGCCATTTCCAACTTTGCTACACCCATGAGCTTGCTCCTGATTTTCCCCTGGCTCTGATAGCGTATAGGGATATTTTCAATGTAGAGAGCTACCCAATTTCCACTACACTTAAAATAAAATCTTAAGTTCTATATGATGGTGGAGGTGGTCAACATCAATTCTCAACTAAACCCCATTCAGCAGAAGAAAGTACAGCCTTGGACGTTTTAATTGAGTACATGCTCGTTGGGGTTTATTGTCATGATAACTTCATCAGTTGCCTCCCCCATTGTGCTCACAAAAAAACCAACGGCACACACTCCGTCTGTCAAGAAAGTAATATAACTAAACAATAAGCCATAGATCAGGCAGATTATATTATATACGAGTTGAGGTGAGCCTTGAGATTGAACAGAAGAAGAATTTGATGTGAAGTGAATTGATTGTAGTACCAATAGCTTGGAAAATGGAGGTAATTCCGCCAAAATATCAAGATAGAACAAAAACTCTTAAAATGTAACAAATAGGAGATTACTAAGCGGAAGATTTAAAATTGACTAATAATAATAATGAATAAGAGTTGAGCAGATGGATGAGAAGGGAGAGGTTGTATTAGTACTCAGAGATATTCTGCAATTTAAGTATAAAAAGTGTCAGTCAGGGCAATAGTTCCATATTTTATATTTTTTTATTAAGGATCAGCAGTCTGCATATCATTTGTTCCATTACTCAGTGGTAAATATTTTATGCAACCAGCTAGGTGGATTTAGCCATACTGGCAGAAGATAACAGTGGAGCTCACTATAGGGAGCACTGATCAACTGAAGTTAACAGCACTAGGTCATCAAGCAAGCCCTCACTCTTTACGCCAAATTTAAACAGGTTTAATGCCCAATATTCCGTGGAAACATTGGTGTAATCTAAAAAACAGCACTATTAATAGTGATGGAACCAGGGGAGAGGATACTAGGATGGAACTGTAGTAAGGTGCTTGTCCTGCGTTGGAGTCAGATTAACAGGGCAGGGCCACTAATGTGACCCTTCAACAACTGTGGGGTATTATGGAATGTTATTTTTGGGGTTACCGCCTCTATGAAGAGAGATGATGTGGGGAAGCATGCTCTGGTTTTGTTTTATAACCAAAGAAACCAATAATCTCATTACAAATTGTATATATCTTATCTCAATGATATCACCAAGGGGATGACTGTCAACTGAATTTATGTAACTCTCTCGTTCCCAACAAGGTGGTGTGGGATGCAAACCCACACTGCTAGGGAACTAGCTGTTAGGAGAATGGGAAACAAGGCACCTCGAATGGTGCCTGTACAAAAGGGACCCAAGGCTAGGGTGTAGAGCGTGGTATACGGTACCAGGTAAGAAAGAAAAAACACATCTTGAGTGGACCCCGAAGGGAGTCCATAATCAAGTGTGAATTGGTGCCAGGAGGTTTGGGTGCCTCGATCTGGAGGGGATTGGAGCGGCCCAAGGGAGCACCTGAAACTTTTGTAAATTAGGAAAGTATGTAGTGCCAACATAGTTGGATACCTCCTTAAAGAGGTCTACACCCAAGTTCGCCCAAGAAACCATAATAAAACGTAAAAAATGGGTAAGTTTATTTGTGAAAAGTCGACCAACAAGGAATGTTGGTTGCAAAAACATATTTAAACTGAGTTGAGGTAATATGTGTCTGCAGAAGTGGGCCAAAGCCTTCACACTCCAATAGGCAAACGCTCCTATATGATTTGGTAGAATACACCAAAAGTGCCTTCACTTTAGTGATCGATTGAAGCTGTACTCTATCTGAGCTCATAATTTTGTAGCTTAAACGGGATTTGAACCCTTGTTACCAATTAAGTGAATTAAACCATCTTTGTTCATTACATAAATTTTTTTTCAACGCCTGGGCCGAGACAAGGGGCTGGACGTTTTGCACCCCATCAGTACCAACCTGGCATATTTGGCTTGTACCCAGCGTTGGTCTAATATGTTTTAAGTTCAGAAAGAGCCTGAAGTTTCACTTTCTGGCCCTCCTGTCACCTAGCCTCATCTTTGCGTCATTCCTACTACTAAGTCATTCGACCATGACAATGACTCGCCAGTTCAGTACACATGAAGCTGAGGAATAGTTGGTTGTGTACATTCAGCCTTTTATCTACCAACTACTGCGGGTGTTGTCCTGTCATAACATTGAGACTAGAAATGTCATACTCTTTGTACAGGTACAGCAGAACGACACTCAACTCTTATTTACATGACTTTATTACTCTTTTTTGGAGATTCAGGGGGCGTTAGTGCATGTAGAAAATTATGTAATGGAACTCCGCCATTCTCTTGACGAGATAGTCCCATGGATAAATAATGAGTTAATTGAGTAACAGGAGAATTGTTAGACTGACATGGGCTTTCAGTGGAATGGATCCGGGATGTCATGACACTGGGTATTAATACTAAATTCATTATGGTGGAAATGGCATGATGGCAGAAGGGATCAAAATTGAAGTGGCTTGGACATGGGACCTGAGTAACCTATTAGTGGTTGATGACTGATTATGCTGACACCGTGGCCCTTAAGTTTTAGACAACTTAGTGCTGAGTGAGTAACCATTGGACAGTTGAATGTTTGGCAAGCTCATTTTTATGACCTCAGAATACAACCAGTTGCTGGGTCAGATTAATCAATTGAATATAGCAGTTTGGTGGCTTGAGGCTGAACCATTATTCTTCCGTTCATTGATATGGTGGAGTACATGGATATGTGAGTGCTTTTAGATAATCTTTGACAGGCTAATGAGGAGTTGTTGGGGAACAGGCCGCTCTAGTCATTCAAGTAAATGAGGTGAATTGACAAGTGCGTGACACTGGATGACAGAATGCGTGAATGCAGGGCACATTATAGGATGTCCTCTCACGAATTTTTGCAATGGAGCATGAACTGGATACAGAGCTGGTACACTGCCATGTATTACAGAATGAATTTAAAGCCTTATAACAGGGGGTGCATGATGGGAGGTGTCGGTGCTATTCGGCAAAGCCAAGTGCTTAAACAATGAACATTTTGCTGAAAAGACTTGGGGGAGGTAAGGGTGCAGTCAGCGGTGAGTGTCATGAAAACAGGAAATTATATCTAGACTGGCCTGCCAGTTTAAGTGCTGGAGCACCTAAACGCCAAACCCAAATGCCAGTGGCACTGCTGCTGGTATGACCTTTATGAAACTAGGGAGGAACTTCGCCACTAAACAACCATTAGCCATAGTCATTTACAAAAACCTAGCAATTAAGCAGATAAACACAGCCATGGGACCCATGGGTTGTTTAGTTATGTTCAGGGTGGGGGTGGTTTATATTTAGGCATAATAAAAACAGGAATTGGGTATAGGGATTTTTTTGGAAAGTAAAATCTGAAAAATTGATCACCCAATTTTCTCAGTGCAATATGACTGATTAAATAGTGTCTGATCAGTGTCAGCTTGTCAAAGCAGGGATTGGGGCCCTCAAATTTGACCTAATTAGATGAATCTTGGGGGGGAGAAATGATTCTATTCTGAACTAAAATTAAAGGATTCGTTGACAGGCTGAGTCATTATCAGAGTGTCCACTAATGCATGACCCAAAGATCTACTAAGTTTATGTAAGTTAGTATGATGTCTTATGACATGATGGAAAAAGGGTATATCCCAGAGCCACTCCACATAAAGGCAGTCCTAACGGGTTTGAAATAGGTTTAAGATGTCCAAACCACCTGTGCCCGGTCACTGGGGCGTTCATTTAGCCAAATGGGTCCCATCGCATACCAATCACAATTTTTGAAATAGGGGGTTTCAAACTATCAGCAATAGTAACTGATGGTGATACATGCTCATTGGATTTGTCCCTGACGATTTTAGGGGAGTTTGACATCAGCAATTATACTGATCAATGGCTCAATGTCATCAGAAATTTAAAATAAGAATTTATTTGGTGCGAAATTGACCTTGGGCTCCACTAGTGTGCCGGGCCAACCAGTATGAAGACTGGTAGCCCTTTGGTGTTTCGCCTTCATTGGCGTACCAACACCTATAAGTCTTGTGTCCAACCTACCAACTAACCACTGATGGCTTCGCCTTTAGCCTCAGGCATCCTTGGCGTGTGCCCCGGCAAGTCCTGCCCCTTCCTGGGTGTCTCTGGCACTCCTGCACTGCCCCACCCTCGTGACCCTTCACCAATCCATCTGGGCATGCCCCGGCGAGTTCATCCCCCTTCTTGGGTGGCTATGGCACCTCCAGCGCTGCACTCCGCTAGGGTTGGTGGATATGAAGCTCACCCACTGGTAGCCAGCTGGCTAGGTTCCCACTGGTTCCTCTTAAGGAGGAGGTATGGGAGCTGGCAGCGCCGGCCACTCCAGGCATGATCACCCACGCCTTTGGGGATCTTCTATACCATCTTCCCCATTCTAGTTTCACCAAGCTATTTCAAACAAACAGGAAAGATGGCAAACGAGAGATGTTTATTAGAGGGAATGAATGACTATTTATACTACTTTCAGGGCTACTGCGCCCAAGTACTCTTTGGCCAATTATTTGCCAGAAAACCCATAGGCCTCTTGATTCCAAACCTCTATCAGATTTTAAACTATTCATTCATTCTTCATAGTGATTCTCTCTTAGATCTGCTCATCTGATCACAGAATTAATATCAGGTCAATCCATCCTCAGCATAAATTGCTGGTCAATCATATATAAGCTTGTAAATAAATAGGAATTTGAGCATCCTCAGTATGAGTCACTGGTACTCCAAATTAGTCAGTGGAACCATTTTAGACGAGTTGTAACAGATTCATCAGCCTTCCACTGGAAACTCCCACAACAATCCTCAGATGGCATTTTAGCAGCGAATGCAGCTTCCACTAAACATAAACTCAATTAAACATATAATATTAGGTATCAAACTAAGTAATTAGCTAACAATTACGCCCAACTTACTGAAACCCCTAATTTTGATACTAAAAAAGGATTTATCAGGTTAAAATCCTGATATTATTACTTTTCCCTTTCTGACTACTAGTTTCTTGCCCGTTGGGCTTTATTTCTTTGATTTTGGACATTTTAGCTTCAATTCTGAGAATTCAGTGCCATTGGTTTTATAAAGTCCCTTCCGCTTATGGGTAAGACAGTTACCATTGATTTTGGCACAGAACTCTTCAATTTGGCGAACTCATTTGAAGGAGGCAAGTGTGGGAACTTGATGAGGAATCTTCATAGGGAGCGCTGTTACCATGTACTTGTCTACCACATGGGCGAGGTCACCATGGTGACGAGGGTTACAGCTTCCCTCTCCAGACCCTTCTTAATTGAAAATGGGAAAATTGCCAAATACATGCAGAGGGGACGTTCCCCTGGACTTACATTACCCTTTCCTTTTGCCAGAGGAGGGATGCCACTGCTAGGGAACTGTGCGAGAGCTACATTCTTGTGAGTCTTGGGCAACTTGATTTTCATTAAAGTTGCAATTTTTTTGGGGGGGGGGATTGGGAGCATCAGGATGGGACACATGAAACGCCTCAACCAGTGCCATGCAGTTTGCACAACCTCAGACCTAGATTCAGCTGTTATCATAGGCTGGATAAACCTTCCAGGCGATTAGATACTGAACTGCCCTCTAAGATTTGTGGGATGCTAAAATACTCTCCATTTTGGCCTCCTCCACATTCTCAATCAAAATCAGCTCAGAATCTGAGGGGTAGTCCCCTTTAACGGGGACAACCTTGATATGTAAAAGACTGGATGTTGCTTCCAGTGAGGTATCAACTATTAATTGGAAAGCACCTTTACCCAATTTCTCCTCCACCAAGTGGGATCCAAACGCTTGCTTGAAAACTTCTGGGAGGGTACCTGCATCCACAAATAGTGCATATTGAGCATGACATATGAACCCACCACAATATCATGGCCAGGGAGCTGCTTCCAATCTGAAAAATGCTTGTAATACCCAATATCCAAGGTGAGATGCTCCTATATCAAGAATGAGTAGACCAAATATGATCTGAATGATCCACGGCAGCTGGGATCTCTAGACACAAACAAGAACTGACCAAAAACGAGGGGTTATAACCCAAATTTGCTTTATAGGGGGAAACCCCATATAGGCATGAGTTTCATTTTTATAGGCAAATTGAGTGAGAGGAAGGACGGTGGACCAGGTATCCTGCATGGCTACAGCATAGCAGTGAAAGTACTGTTCCAAGATTTAATCAAACCTCTCAGTTTGCCCATCGGACTGGGATGATATGCTGTGGAATGATAAGGTGTAATTTTTAAGATTGATATTAGCTCCATGAACAGCGCTGTAAACTGGGGCCCACGGTCGCTGATAATTTCCTGCAGGTGACCAAACATAGAAAACACCTGGCGCACAAAGAAATGGGTAGTCTCTTCAGAAGAAATAATGGTTGAACAATGTTCAGCTAGGATAAATTTTGTAAAATGATAGAACACCACCATCACTGCATTAAACCTGTTAGAACAGGGAAGTTTGACAATAATATCCACAGACAACAATGTTCATTGACCCTCTGCCTGTTGTAACAGCTGAAGGAGGCCATTCCTTCCTAATCAATCTGACTTGGCCCACACGCAGGTAACACTTTCAGCGATTCAGAGCATTAGGTCTTTTTAAAAGCCCGCCCAATTATAGGTACACTAAACCTAATCAATACATTTTTTATTACTGGAATGGCTGACTATGGGGGGGCTGTGATGACCCTGAAACACTGGCTCTAACAAGAGGAGGAACCTACACCTGTGACTGAAAATGAATAAGACCCTCCGCCAAGGAATAAAGGGAATGCTTATGCGCTGGGAGGAACATTAAAACCAAAAGCTCCACTCCTTTGGGGCAGGTCATTCGGGCTGCTAAAGCCCATGAAATAAGAGGTGTACCAGGAGCCAAGTCCCTTGAAGAGACCATGGGAAAGATGATGGATAAGATCCGGGTGGAGGGATAACTGTATAGGATCCGCCTCATCTGAATCTACAGGGCAATGTGAGGGGTTACAACTTAAAAAATCAGGAAGAAAATTAACGCTCCTTTCATAAACTCATATTTAGAGTTAAAGCACAAATCATGGTAGGTTAAAGCTCGCCTGTGTGCCAACTTCTGTGGTTTGCAGAAGTAGAAAAGGGCTTGATGATCTGTTCACACTGTTAACTTATGTTGAGCATCCTACAGAAGTACCACCAGTGGGTCAAGGTCCATGCCACAGCAGTCAACTCCTTATCATAGATGGCTTAAGACTACTCCATAGAAGAGAACTTTCAGGAAAAGTAAGCGACTGGGTGCTCTAACCCCTCATGCTCCTGAAGCAATACAGCCCTCACCACAACAGATGACGCATCATAGGCTAAAACTCAGTGCTTGGAGGATGCCGAATGTTTCAGGTTAGGTAGAGACAAAAACCTTTCTTAAATTGACTAAAAATGCTTGATGGCACTTAAGCGTTCAACAAAAGGGGACATTATTACTTGTAAAAGATGAAGTGGTGTGGCTAACTGGGATAAGACATGGAATAATAAATTTTAAGAAAACTAACTTGCCCAAGAAGTTTTATATATCTTTTGGGTTGCTGGAGTGGGCCACTTGCGGAAGGCGTCCAACTTTTAAGGGAGAATGGCGTAACCATCTTTTAAGATGAGATTGCCTAAAAATGTGACTTTCTTTCTGTTAAACTCACTTTTTGAAGGCTTAACAAATAGGCTCACTTTATGTAAGGCCACAAAACTGCTTCCAAATCTTTTGCATGCTGTTTGATAGTTGGGGAGTGTACCAAGATATTGTTGATATAAGCTACTGCACAGGTGAACCAGAGATCACCCAACACAATATCAACAATTTTTTGAAATGTTCTTAATGAATTTTTCAACCTGAAGGGCGTTACTCAAAATTGTTAAATACCCCTCTTCATTAATATAGTGGTAAGCCATTCCTGACCTTCCATCACCCGAATTTGGTTAAAGGCATTAACAAGGTCAAGTTTTTGAGAACACAAGCGACTTAGCAATTGCTTGACTGATAATTTGCTCCAGTGGTAAAGGGTATAGATCATGATTTGTTATTTTATTTATGTGACCATAATCCACGCAGGGACATAAGGAACCATTGACAGTCTTGGCAAAAATGATGGGACAAGCAATTAGGGATGTCTCTTTGAACAACCACCCTTTCTTAAGCCTGTCATACAACCATATATTAAGAGCCACCTCCACCTCCGCTGTATGTGGGTACAAATGGCAGTTGATATTTACCACCTGCACTGTTGTTCTAAACCCTAGATCAAATTTACTATGTGGGAAGACGGACCACCTTCTCAGAGTTGAAGATACTTTGATGTCCTATTAATGCTTTTGGGAAAAATGATGAAAGGCTCACAGGGGAAACAAGGGAAGTGATGGAACTTTGGCCTTGAGTTTTTGTAAGAGTATCCATTATGGGAAAATTATCCTTACATTAGTCATTAATGAATGACAACATATTGGACTCCAAGTGAATTCTAACATGCTGTCAACACCACCAACCCACCCCTAAGATTACTGGAAACACTAAGCTTGGCATTGTGGACAACCAATTGCAAAACCTTTCTTTTGCTTTTTAATTGAATTAAAGCCAAATTTTCAAGGTTTTTTAAGCTTTACAAAAAAAACAGATGCTCATATTGAGCCCAAAAAAATGTTTGTATGATCAACACCTGCTGCCCCAGTGAGGGGTGGTGGTGCGCCATCTTCTGGCATTCTTCAGCTGCCACCAAAGTGCGCCCAGGATGGCTCTGCTAGCCCTCTAATGCCACTGGGCGTTATGTCCCATCTCAGGAATTAGCCTACCATCTCATAACCTCAAAGGAGGTGCTCTGGAGCCTTTAGGGGCTCCCTTGGAAAAACCTGAAGTTCAGCCTCCAAGTTGAGTTGGGAATCTTTTCCCGTATGTGAGTGCGGCCATCATCAAGATGGCCATGGCAGTGTTTAAACCACTTTATCTATCAATTTTAGCCCTTTTGAGGGCTATTTCAACCTCTGCTTTGGGTCTGAGGCCCAGGCATCAGCAGCAGTGAAGATGCCAGATATTTTTTAAGATATCCCTATTACTACCATTTAAACCTGGCTCCCAGCTGATGCCATTCTTGTGGTTCAATTTGCCGGGTATCCCTCCCATCTTTCCCTGAAATGCCTCCAACATGAAATCACGGAGGGATTAGCCATTTATGGCGCAGACCCCATGCTTCAATTTGTGCTTTCCTATAGTGTGAATCATTTAGAAGGGCCTCAGGCCTTTTCAACAATCTGCACAATCCATAGCAACACCCATCTCGTAATTTCCCCTGTACAGTGATCAGATCCACCTTTGATCACCCATTCTGGGCATACATTTAGAATTGCTGCACAATTTGCCCATTGTGTTATGAGCTCAATCACTTGAAGTGCAAGTTCCCAATGGCTTCCATCTCCGCTGCTTCTGTCACTCCTCCCTCCAGTGTTGGGTTAGCGGCTGGTTCAGCTAAATTTTTTACATGGGGCTCATCCCTCCCGCCCCCAAACTTGGCAAATTCTGGCACTGCTTCTAAGGTGGCAGCCAATTAAAATTTAGATATGTTAAAAATTCAGACAATTCGACTGGATTGCAAAATTTTGAGTCAATGGCTGACTCAGTGTCAGCTGAGCAGCTGTGGTCAACAGTGCACAGCCAATTTTTTTCTGACACCCCTCCAATTCTGGTGGCAGATCCAGCACTAGCTGATTTAGATCCATTAGAAGCACTCAATTGTATTGATAAAACAGATTAAATGTATAATATTAAGCCTGATTTCACCTTAAAAAAACTTTCATCAAACCTCAAATTTCACATTCATGCCATTTTATCCCTATAAATGGTTATCCAGTTTATAAAAATATAAATAAAATGGCAGTAGAGGCAGCTGCTGCCCCTATCAACACAATCCTCTCTCATCATCTTCATGGGGCGATGGAGCCCCTTGTGTTGGGTATTTCAATCCCTAATTTCCCTCATGAGTTTAAAAAAGATGCAAAATAGAAATTAAAGAGCTTGCTCATAGAGAGAGTTGCGCATGCATTAATGCGGCAAAGACTTTGATGTTCAATCCCAATTATCCCCAAACATGCCAGCGCATCAAGTCATTCACATGTTTCCTGCTTTTTTCACATTTGCTGAGCATCACATTGCTCAATATATTGAGGCAATGGATACTGCCGGCCTTATTAATGAAGGTAACACCTGCTCTACCTCCTTATGCCTCATGCTGCTGATGATCCAACCCATATGCTGTCCGTCAGGGTCCGACAGCTAGAGTAAAGCCAGCTAAAAGCTTCCAAAGCTTCCTTACCTTCTTATATGGCTTCCTAGGCTTTTAGCTGAAGTGTCATATTTATTAAATTTAATTTCTAATATTCCCTTTGTTTGTCCCATTTGCAAATAAAGATGCGTGGCGGCTCCCCCTTTTGGGTTGGGATCCACTAGTGCCAAAAAAAGAGAACTGATTGCAAAAGCTAAACTGATGAACAGAGAAAGGAACTGGGCGTCATACTAGGTACAAGGGCTGGGAGGCCTATAAAGTGACCATCACCATAGAACCCAAGTCCAGGTCAAGTTCCAACTGGTGGTCTAGCTCTACACTCATAAAATTACCCGCTGCTCCAGGGTCCACTAAAGCCTCAAAGTACATGTGGTGAACTCTGATATTAATTTTTATCAGCAAAAAAAAGTAGGCAAAATTCTTTTTATTGGCAGCTATAGTTGAGTCTGGAGATATGGAAGAGATGGTACTAGTATTGGGGGAAACTATAAGGTTCACAACAGGAGTAGACACTTTATAAGTCAGAATGCCAGAATATACTGACATGGGCATGAGAGCTGCGGCAACTATAGAAATTGATTTAGACAGAGAATTGGACCTGGAATTTGACATCAAAGCCACCTCAGTGGCTCCTAGAATGAAGATCCCAATTTTGGGGGGAGTTTAGACAATTATAGAGGTACTAGGTTATTTTAGCCGTAGTATAACTTCTTTACAACCTTATGCAGCTTGGAGAAAAGTACCACTGCTACGCCCACCTCAATGAGAAGGCCAAAAAGGTTAAAGCTGATGTTTGGTCAAATATGCAATGAAAACGGAAAGTTATTTTTAGACCAACCTGCTAGTTTAAGTGTGGGAAAACCCAAACGCCAAGCACAAATTCCAGTGGCACTGCTGCTGGTATGACTGTTGCGAAAACAGGGATGGATTTCGCCACTATTTGTCCATGAGCCATTGTTATGTATAAGAACCTAGTAATGAACCAGGTAAGCATAGCCATGGGTCCCATGAGTTGTTGAAATATGTTCAGGGTGGGGGTTGTTTATATTTGAACATAACAAAAACAGGAATTGGGTTTAAGGATATTTTTAGGAAGGTAAAAATAAAGTAAATAACCAACAATTTTCTCAGTACAATGTTACTGATTAAATAGTGTTTAATTAAGCTCAGCTTGTCAAAGCAGGGATTGGGGCCCTCAAAATTGACCTAATAGATGAATTTTGGGGGGAGGGGGAAATGATTCTAATTTGAACCAACATCAAAGGATTTGGTGACAGGCTGAGTCATTATCAGTTTGTCCACAAATGCCTGACCCAAGGCTCTACTGCGTTTATGTCAGATATCATGATGGCTTCTGACCTGATGGACAACGGGAATACCTAAGGGGCACCCCACATAGGGGCGGTCCAACTGTTCAGAAATGGTTTTGGATGGCCATCCCCATGCCAGGTTGCTAGGGCATTCATTCAGCAAATGGGTCCAATTGTGCACCAATCCTGATTTTTGAAATGGGGGTTTTGAACTATTGGCAATAGTACCTGATGGTGATACCTGCTCATTGGGGATTGTCCCAACAATTTTGAGGGGAGTTTCGCGTCAGCAATTGTACCATTCAATGGCTTGATGTCATCAGTGATTTAAAAGAGAATTCATTACTTGTCCATTTCTGACTATTATTTTCTCACCCGTCAGGCTCTATTCCCATTAATTTCATGTATTTTGGCTTCAATTATAAGTATTTGGCACCAATAGTTTTATAAAGTCCCTCATGCTCATGAGGAGTGCTGTTACCAATCATTCTGGCACAGGTTTCCTCAATTTGCGAACTAATCTGGTGGAGACAAGTACAGGAACCAAAAGAGGAATCTTCAGAGGGAGCACCATTACTGAGCGCTCATCTACCACATGGTTGAGGTCGCCCTGGGTGATTAGGGGTACAGCAACCCTCTTTGAACCATTTATATCTGTAAATGGAAAAATTGGCCAATCCACGCAAAGGGGTCATTCCCCTGGACTTACAGTGAGTCTGAGAAATAGGCTATGGATTGGACAGCGAGTACCCCGCGGGTTGTAGTGGTACCTCCACATAAACCAACCTTTTCCCAGTTTAATTTGGTAAATTCATATCCATCCTTGCGACCCTATTTTTGCCCTCAATGGGATACTTCTTTTGGCCAATATCCACCTATCCCATCTATTCCCCATGCCTGACGCATGGAGCATGGTGTTTTTGTTTGGATTGATAAGTTACAGCCTTTCAGTCATGATGGGAACATGCACAGATATTTTAAACGGTTCAAATTTGTTGTGGAAGGAACATCAGATTGGTGGAAGGCAAAACTGTTGTTGTCCGCTCAGGACGTTAGGTTTTCTGACCAGGTCAACTGTTACTTCCATAGTAGTTCCATAACTTATAAAACATGAAGGGACTGTGTTCCATCTGTTTGGGGCAAGGCAAAGATGATGCAGCGCAAAGCCAAATACCTTACAATCCAGTTTTAGATGAATGAGTCCCTGGTAGAGCTTTTCAGAGTGATTTACAATTGAAACTAATGTGTTAGTGGGAGCAAATATCTTAATCAATGAGTATGTAGTCATAGCCATGATGGTGGCGGGAAAACTGTATCATGAGCTGCATAATGCTATGACTCACATACTGCATAAATATTAAGGGCTTCTGCTATGACTCACATGCTGCATAAAGATGCAGGGCTTTTACAAATCTTTAACGCTTTATGCCATCTCTATTCCACGTTCATTGCTCCCAATGTGGAGCGGGAGGCTTCTGATTTGCTGCTGCACCCTCATCAGAAACGGATACAACGAACCAGTTAATATCCATTGGGTAATACTCGGCCACTCAATATGTTAGCAGGTCCTTTATGCCCTCCTATGCGCCACTGACTTGCCCCCAAATTAATTACGTTACTTTTTTTAAATTTCATCCTTGACCTCAGGCGCAAACTATAGATGGGAGCCGATTATGAATGCTTGTTTCTCATGTGGTCAAAAAGGCTATTATGTGGCTAACTTTCCAGGCAACCAGAATGTTTATGCACTGCCATCTATTTCAATTTAGCAGGGAAAAGATCAAGTGTAGTATAAATGGGATGCTCTTAATCCGTTAGTTCAAAAATATTTTATCCCTGATGATTCCCATGAGTCTCTTTGCACCAGTCCTGGTAACCAAACCAACGACTTATTATATCAACAACTTCTGCACAATACCACAGCCTCATTTAAAAGAGGGATCATCACCCTTCAGGATCTGAGTTCCCTTGAGATGTGCAAAAGCCATATTCTTGTCAAAATTCTTGAGCGAAATGGCACAAGTGATGTTGAACCCTCAACGGACGTCGCCTCCCTAGTGAGGGTTAAGTAACTATTCCAGTTAAAAAGATTACCCAGGAGTATCCTCATTTAGTTGTGGGTATATCACTTTTCTTGGTAACAAAAGGCCCATGGACATTCATGCAATTAACAACAATGTTTCTCTAATCTGTAGTTTACCTACTGTAATATTTTTATTTAGAACACAAAATCTGAGCTAATATAGATACTGGGGCTCAGTTGATATAAATTTCCACCAAGCTCATGGCCAAGCTTCCGCTGAAGCCTGATGTGGAACAAGAGTAGTGTATGGAACTGCGGGGGTACAGGCATTGTGTCAAAAGGAGCTTACAGCACGTTACCTCTGAGATTTGGTTCATTTAGGGCTTTCTCTCCAGTGTTGTTCTGCCTAACAATAACTATGACAATTGATTGGTGCTGCATTAATGTGGCAATTTGGGCCATAGGCAATATGGCGGAAGAAACCATTAGTATCTTGGTACAACGGATTACCATTTACTTCAACTTCTTTGAGTCCCAAAAGACACAATCCACTCCAGTCAGATATATCTAAAATATAGCGATGGAGCTTGAAATAGACATCCCACAGGGTTTATATGGGGAGATTATGTGGCCCTACCAGCAATAATGGCTTAAACTCCATGTGGCTCAAGGGTTACTGTTACCAGGGCAAGGGGAAGTGAAGGTGTTAATAGCAAACTTGAAGAAGCAGGCTATGACGGTCCAAAGGCTCCAATTGGTGGCATATTTACACTTTTCCCCTATTGATAAGGTTCATCATATATATGAATTTGGCTCGTGGGAGGACCTTGGCCTACCAGTAAAATCCTCATTTGGCATAATGGCATTGGTTCCACGGGAAGCTCTAGATGGGTTGTAACAGGAACATAAAGATAGGGCGATGGCCCATTTTAAAATACCAATATATTTTTGCTTCTGATGAACACAATTTGGGGTGTTCATGTGAAGTAGTGCATTGGGTAGACATGGTGGATTACCCTCCCATTTTTTACAGCCCATTTAGTGCTCCAAGGTCATGGAGGATTAGTCTCTGATGAGGTAGAAAATTAATTAAAAAAGGGATGTTAGAATCATCCAAGAGCCTGTGGGAATTGCCGGTGCTCGTTGTTAAGAAAAAAGATGGCACATACTGGGTGGTCATCAACTAATGGAAGTTCAATAGCGTCACAAATAAGGACTCCAATCATTTCCCACAAATTTTATATGGCATTGTATCAGGTGAGGGGTGCTGACTACTTTTTGACCATGGACTTGATATTGGGGTACTGGCAGATTGAGTTGCCAGAGGCGGAACATGAGAAATGTTGAAAAAATTTACTTAAGGGTTATTATTGGTAAACAACCTAGCTATCTTTTTACTGCACAGGTTCAGTTTTCTTGTGCACTTCGTCCGCGTTGTATAGTATATTGGATTATTGATTGATAATAGTATGATGACTATTATCCATAGTTATGTATGAATCCTTATATCTTGGCCCAACGCTCGGCCAGTATTCTTGATTAAATACTTAAGATGACATGATCTAGAGATTTGTTCCCTCATCCTGTCCAACCCAATCTTTGCTGAGATTCCCTGGTGACAGTCTCTTCAGTCCAACACACAGTCAGCAGCAATCCACGATTGTGTCTCCTTCTTCTCTAGATCCCTCATCAGATCTTTACTTTTTTCTCTAAGAGTCTTCCAATTATTGCACTCAGCAATAGTATCCTTGAAAGAATAGCACAATGGGAGCTGATGATAGTTTACTACTTAAACTATATACCAGATAAAAACAATAGAACTATATATATATGTTTAATAACTACAGTTCTACTAAATGCTGTCTTCTCAATATAGTGAATCCTAAGGAATTTATAGTGGGATTTGGTCATCTAACCTTTGGTTGATACCTCTACGATAAAAGGCAGCAAATGCCGTTGAATCACCCATCCTCAATTCAGCAACAATGGTCTTCCCCACCCTGGCTAGTATTACATTGTTGCATCCTTGAGACCTAATAGGAAAGAGTCAGAAAATGTTTCCTTAACGTTTTCCTCTCAATCCACGTGAACCAACAATATTTGATTAGCGACCTGCTTAGGTAATGGGAATTATTACCCATTAAGGCAGGTCAAGCACTAACTGATTGATTCGCTAGTTGCAGGCGGCATCACTCGCCTCACAATTTGCTATTAATATGCAATCAGTTGGTATTAAAACCCGACCAATCCCAATTGGTACACCTGATAGTTAATCATTATCAGATGCCCCTATTTCATTGGCAACTCTTCCTGATGAGATCTTAAGTATTCATCCAGATTGATCCCCAATGGATATGACCAGGCGAATATCCTAAAATCCCCCAAACATAGTTACTTCAAAAACTCAGGCCAAACAATTTACCAATTCACTTTGCCTTAGAGAATTTTCCCGTAGAGATTCCTAGTAATCTAGCAGGCTGGGAATATGGCAAAAATCCCAACACATCCCCCCTCTTGCCTAGATTTAAGCATGAAAAGGACTGGGGCATGAGAACACCACTTTGGACATTCTGTTGAATAATTCATTGGCTCAAGCAGAGTACAATCATTGGTACTCAACGCTTCTTGGGATGACCTTCTGCATGTGGTGCTCTTCCTATTCCTCCTTGATACCACCTTCTCAGAGTGCAGTCCTCACGATCTACCGTCATGCCAGGCTGATCAATTTACTCATGATGATATTAGTCCTGGGATCCAGTTTTCTTCATCAGGGCATATGACCCCCTGTCATATCTTTAGGATTCTTGGTCTGGCATCCTTAATTTCCTGATTTTCTCCTCATCCTAGACAGGAGACTCTTGCCGTTAATTTTTGTTTTGTGGCTCAATTTTGAACACTTATTTCTATTCGCCCTTGTTATTTCTTTCATAATCTCTTGGCTCAAGTCATTCCTAATTCTTCTCTTGGAGAGCTTATCTCATTAATCTTGAGATTAATTTATCCAAAATTGGAGCTTAATGGATTGTAGAGTGCATAATGTCGACTTCCATATAAGTCTGACATCCCCCTCTAGTCCTGCCCATATATCAAATTCTGAGTCAAGATATCAGCAGCTTTTGAAAATTTGTCTTATCAAGTTCTCCAGATCTTCAAGCCGATGATTCAGGATGCTTTGCGGAACAACTTCTATGGTCCTTCAAGGACTCATATGCCTAGTCTGGCACCAGTGGCTAGTCCTTCCATCAAATTACTGAAAACAGTAACTAATCCCTCCAAAACCAGGCTTGCAATCATTTTAAAAATCTCTCGTCTGATTCTTCCATAGCTTTTTTTAGTACTAGATGGTCCCTCTGCTTTCAATTCCAGAGTTGGATTTTGCTACTCTCTGGATTTTGCTCCTTTTGCTGATTCACCAATTATTGTCATAGATGCTCTGGAGACTTATGCCATTTGCTCTTTTTTGCTCATTTTTTGGTAGGTCAGACCTGTTTCCTTAGTTCCTCTTCTGACTCAGACGATATTACAAACCCGCTGTTCTGGCTACTGAGCTCACCATCAGTAACAGTATTCACTTCAAGCTCCCCTACGCTGAACTCTGGGCCCAAATCACCAAGGCTTTGTCCCTAGCGCTGAATCCCCTAAAATCTTGATAATATCTTAGATTGGGATACCGCTGCTTATGCTCTTCACTTTGCTGGCCAAGTTCTTTATAGTTGAAGTACAAAGCTTCCAGCCTCACCCAGGTTTCACCACACATTCAGCTTCAGCTTCTGAGAATCCCTGTAAAAATTTAATCTATTGAGTTGATTACTGGAGGTCAACCCTAGTAATCTTTCTACTTCACAGGTTCATATTCCTTGTGCACCTCCCGTTGTAAGAATATATATATTTTTTATTTATTTGAGGCAAGCCAACCAGGGGATGGACATTACTGAAATAGAGAAAGAAAGTATCAGCATGAAACCTGAGCAGGGTCAACTCTGTTGTAGAGCTTTTTTCACCTCCGGATTGGGACTTGGATCTTTCTGGTTATGTCATAGGTAAGGTTTTCGTGTTATTATACCTACTAACCGCCAATAGCTTCCTTCATCTGGCACCCCAATCAATGTGCGAAGGGCATGAATCAAACCTGCAATCTTCAGGTTGGTAGACGTACACCCTACTGACTCGCCTTCCACCCCTGTTGTAAGAATATATATATTATTTGATAGTAGTATGATGACTATTATCTGTAGTTGAGTTAGGATTATTTTCAGGCCCAGAACTTCAGCCAGTATTTCTGATTAATACTTGATATCGTACTCATAGGGATTCATTTCCTGTAATCCTATGCACTCGTTCTTTGTTAAGATCCTCTGATGGCAGTCTCCTTCAGCCCAACACATAGTTGGCAGCAATCCCTTAGCTGTGGTTCCCTTTGTCTCAAGATCCCCGCTCAGATATCTACTCTTCTCTGAGAGTATACCAATTTTTGACTTCTGCAATAATATCCTTGAGATGGAATCTTCACGCTAAATGCTGATAGTCTAACTATTACCAAGTCTACAATAAAACTAATAATGTTCTAAAGTAGTAATGTCTATGTGAATTTGTGTTTTTAATTATATTAATGTCTATCCTTTTTAAAGTGAATCCTAAGGACTTTATAGGGGATTTGGTCATCAAACCCTCAGTTGACACCTCTTTGATGAAACGGCAGCCGTTGCCATTAAATCACCCTTCCTTATCTTGACAGCGATGGTCTTCCCTATCCTGGCTAGGATTCTGAAGTTGGACATCCTTGAGACCTCAAACATAAAGAGTCAAAAAGTGTCCCTAACGTTTTCCTCTCAATCCAAACAATTCAACCATAATTGGCTAGCGACCTGCTTAGGTGATGATTTTTTACCCATTATGGCAGGTCAAATCACCAACTGATTGATTCGCTAGTTGCAGGAAGCATCACTCGCCTCACAACTCATTAAACATTCCCAATCAGTCGGTGATGAAACCTGACTGATCCCAATAGGTACACCTGATAGTTAATCACTATCAGATGCCCTTATTTCGTTGGCCGCTCTAACCTGATGAGATATTAAGTAGTCATCCAGATTGATCCCTGACGGATATGACCAAACAAATATCCTAAAATTTCCTGAAAGTGGTTCCTCCAAAATTTGGGTCAACCGATTTCCAATTCACTTTGCTTTAGGGAATTTTTCCCCTAGCAATACCAGGTAAACTATCAGGCTGGGAATATGGGCAAAAGTCCCAACACATCCCCCTCTTGCCTAGATTTCCAGCATGAAAAGGACTGGGCATGGAAACACCGCTTTGGACACCTGGTTGAATACTTCATTGGTTTAAGCAGAGTACACTTATCAATACTCAATGCTGCTCAGGAAGACCTTCAGCATACAGCATTCCTCCTCTTCCTCCTCGCTACCATCTACTCAGAGCGCGGTCCCCACGACCTCTCATCATGCCAGGCTGATCAATTTACTCATGATGATATTTTTCCCGGGATCTAGTTTTCCCCCATCAGGGTATATGACCCGCTGTCATATTCAGGTTTCTTGGTTCAGCGTCCTCAAATTCCTGATTCTCTCTCATCCTAGACAAGAGACTCTTGCCATCAATGTTTTTTTGCTTTATTAAGAATACTAATTTATGTTTGCCTTCATTATTTCACTCATAACCTCTTGGCTGTAAGTCATTCTTCCCTTGGAAAGCTTATTTTATTAATTTTATGAAATTAATTTACCGAAATTAGAGCCTATTGGAGTGTAGGGTGCATAATGTCAACTTCTATATCAGTCTGACATCGCCCTCTAGTCCTGCTCATATGTCAAACTCAGAATCTTGATATCAGCATCTTCTGAACAGTCTGTCAGATTTGGACCTCAGCCTCTTCCAGCAGATGAGTCAGGATGCTCGGTGGAACCTCTTCTTTGGTCCTTTCAGGCCTTATTGCCTAGTCTGGTGCAAGGGGCTAGTCCTTCCATCATGTTACCGGAAATGGTATCCAATCCCACCAGAACCATGCATGCCATCATTTTGAATAACTCTCAGCTGACTCTTCCCTTACAGTTAATCCCCAAGTTAAACTTTGAAACCCTTCTGGATTTGGCTCCTTTCACTGAGGCTCCAAACATCATCATTGATGCTCAGAGGTTATGCCAACTGCTTTAGATCATTCGTTCCTGGCAGGGTCAGCTTTGCTCCCTGAGTTCCTCTTCCAACTCGGTCAATTTTACCAACCCGTGGTGCTGGTTTCTAAGCTTTCAATCGGGAACAGCATTCATTCCAAGCTCCACTATGCTGAACTTTGAGCGCAAGTCACTGAGGCATTGTCATTAGCTCTGAATCCCTCGGATCTTGACAACCTTCTGGGTCAGGATACTGCTACTTATGCTCTCCACTTTGCTGGCCCAGTTCTTCAAAGTTGGTCAACAAAGCTTTCAGCCTCACCTGATTTTCATTGGTCATTCAGCTTCAGCTTCCACAAAGCCTGTAGTCATTGTTTACAGAAAGCAATCCATTCTTTGCATGACTACCTCTTCTCTGGAGCTTCCCATCGCTATCTTCCATTGATGGCACTAATTGGGGGTATGATTTGACAAGCTCCCTCGAGTATTCATTCTTTGCTGCTGGCTCACATGTCTGGTGTTCTTGATGAGGCCCGTCAGCAGGCACTCAAGACAAATCTTCTGGTGCCAGTGCCTTATTGGGATTACTCAGGGTTATTCGCCAATTGCCTCTTCCTTCATTGCTGTTTTCTACCCCACTCCAGGGTTTTGCGATTAGCATCTTCTGACATATCTATTTCCCTTCCTCTAGTCACGTTCTCTCAGGTCTCGGCGTCAGCTCAACAAATGTGTCTTCAAGTAGGACTCCCCCTTGAAAGTGTTCAATCGCATATTGATTTTGACAGGCTATTCCTTCCTACTGCGATCCATCCTCCCTCCCCCAAGAGGCGACATAGGCGGAATCATCCCCACACTGAGGACAATCAATAAAAAATAAAAATTCATAAATATATCAGCTCTTTTTTTCCAACATCTTTTATCAATTTTTTTATTTTATTTCCCTTTTTTTCTATGGGACTTGACCTTGTTTCAGTTCAGAGGTAAATCTTTTCCTCCAAACTGGACCTGGACAATTAAACCTACCAGTTTTCTAAAGGTTCAGCGGTCCTTTTTTCAGTTTTAACCATCTAGATTGGTTCAGAGGTCCTTTTTTCGGACTTGACCTAATCATTAGGACATAACCAACTTAATGGTTCATCAGTCCTTCAGGAGCTCTTTTTTAATTTTTTTTCTTTGATCCACCGCTTTAAATACTCAGAGTGGATTTGATTCACAAATCTTCCATCTAAAAGATTCTTGATGGAGTAAGCATCAGTTGCTGTCTTAGCAATTACCTTTAATGTACCCAACTATAACACATCCAACTTGTTTCTTCATCCAAAACCATGCATATTGCAATAGGCGACTCTTTCTCCTATTCGAAATTCTTCTAATGGCAGTCATTTTTTTATCATCCGTCAATTTTGCTCATATCCTTTTCTTTAAGGTAGTATCTCTGCTTGTGATTGCATATCAATCAGGATACTCGTCAGTCAGTTCAGGCTTTGTTTAGTACTCATCCCCAACATAGGTTCTACTACTGAATATAATATCGGTGGTAACGCGGCCTTCCTCCCATAAAGTAATTAAAACTGCATCTTTCCCATCGCTGTATGATGACTGATGTTGTAGGCAAATTTCACCAAACTCAGGTACGTTCCCCACGTGGAAGTTCTCCCTTTGACTAGCTTCCTCAGCGTCGCGGCCAGCGTCCCATTGACCCATTCTACCAGTCCGTTTGTCTCTGGCCAGTATGGTACTGACATGACTCCCTGGACCCACATTATTTTGTTTAGCCTTGGGATCAGATGGGATGTGAAATTGGTCCCATCATCACTCAGTATAACTTGTGGACACCCATACCAGTATACTACATGAACCAGGATGAATCTCTCAGTACTGGTAGCGTCAACTCAGGTTTATGCTTTCATTTTGACCCATCTCTTCAGATGATCAATGGCTACTATGATGTATTTCAATCCTCCTGTACTCATCGCCAATGGTCCCATCACTTTGATAGACACGGTGTGCCATGAAAAACAGGTTGGACCAGTCAGTATCCAGTTGTATTTTCTGTGGTTTATGCAGTTGGCATTCCACGCAACAAGCCAGATGGTCTGCAACATCATAATTAATTTATTCCCGGTAATAATACTGGCAAATATGGTCAGTCATTTTTCTCAGGCCTCCATGCCCGACAACCTTATGAGTAGCTTGAATGATAGCTGCTCTCTCCAACATTTTTTTAGGAATAATAGCTGTTTCCCATTTATCATCTTGAATATTTGTCCATCTATGATCTCGGTGTTTTCCATCACTTTTCAAAGTGCACCTTGGATTTCTCGAGGCTTGTCCTCAATTCTTCCTTCGACCATTCTCTGGAATAGCTCATCCACCTGTTGATGTACCAACTGGACCATTGGTAACCGCAATAAGCCATCCGCGTTCTGGTGAGAAGCCCCACTTGGTGGACTATCTTGTAATCATAAGCCTGAAGCTTGAGTGCCCATCGGGCCAGTTGTCCTTCAGGTTCCCAAAGATTGTGCAGCCAACGCAATGAAGAGTGGTCCATCACCACTTAAAGTGCGTTTCATGGATATACACCTGAAACTGTTTAAAGGCGTAAATGACCGCAAGGCATTCACGCTCAGTTACGGTGTAATTCCTCTCTGTGGCAGAGAGTATCTGGCTCTCATATGCCACCAGAGTTTTCATTTCCAAGTTCATCTACTTGGCTCAGTATGGCGCCGATCACTGTAAACAAAGCATTGTATGAATGATAAACTCCCAATCAAAATTTAAATATTTCAGAATCGGCGAATTTATCAGGTACCAGCATAATTCATCAAAAAGAGTCCTGGGCCTCTCATTCCATATGAATCCTTTTTTGGATCTTTTAATAAATGAAATAAAGGCTTAGCTATTTGGGCGAATTCCCAAATAAATCTTCTATAGTATCCAACCATCCCAAGGAATACTTGGATGTCTCGGACACTCTTCAGCACAGTCATCTTTTCAATAGCTGCTATCTTCTGGGGTTGCGACTGCAATCCATTTGCATTGATCACAAATCCCAGGTACTCAAGCTCCTTCTTGAAGAAGTGGCACTTCTGTGGCTTGATCTTCAGGCTAGCCGCGGAAAGTCTCTTAAACACTTCCTCTAAGTGCTGAAGTTGATCAGTAAACGTTCTACTGAACACATTGATATCGTCCAGATATACCAGGACGCACAAAAACTTCAGGTCGCTTTATATCGCGTCCATGGCCCTCTGGAACATCGTGGGTGCATTACAAATACCCTGGGGCATCCTAGTCAGCTGGTATAACCCCTGTGCAGTGATAATTGCACATTTTTCCTGGTCTTCTACTGGCAAGTCGATCTGCCAGTATCCCAAGATTAAGTCTATCATGGAGAAATACTTCACTTTTCCTAATCAATCCAGCGCATCATCAATCCTCAGTAGGGGATATTAATCCTTCTTCATAATTTTATTCAGCCTCTGATAGTCAATAATTACCCGGTTTGATCCATCTTTCTTCTTTACAATCAAAATCAGGCTTTCCCAAAGACTTGATGATGGAACTAGAAGCTCATGCCTTTACTAGTTTGCTGATCTCATCTTCCACTACTGCTTCGGTGGCTTTTGATCTTTACATCAGTCTCATTCTTATCAGTAAATTTTCTCCAGTGTTGACTTTGTGGATTATGCCTTGCGCGCATCCCAAATCATGATCATCCTGAGCAAATACTTCCCAATATCTCTCAAATAATTTGAGCACCTCCTCCTTCTGCCCTTCTGGCAGATTTGCGAGCTACTCTCTATCAACTAATAAGTTGATGCTTTCAGCCACTCTGGCTGGTAATCCCATTTCCTTGAGAGACCCAAAATCATGGAATCATCTCAAATATGCCATCAGCTTTAAATTAACAAATGCAATGATTTGATTTCTCATAATCTTCATTGGTTTTACGCTTAAATTCACCAAGAGAAAACATATTTATCCATGGCCTGACATAATTATCCCAGGAGCCACACAAGGCTCCACTCTGGACTTCTTCCAGGGCTTCCAACTTATTCATACAACAACTCTGGAATCTCTAGAGTCAACCCTGTGTCAATTATCATCTGCGATCCGGCCAGTATGGTTTTCTCCTTCTTGATCCACAAAGAAATTCCCCACTTTTCTAGGATTTTGGCCGGCATCTCTCATCACTTCCTACCAACTAATTGGTACAGAATAGGTACAATGCCATCATTGAATATCAATTTAAAGAAGTTATTTCTCTGGTTCGATGGAACTTCACCATTCTTTTGATATAAGAATGGTAACATCTGACCCAGGATGGTCAACGTATTATCCTCTAAGTTACATTTAACTCCAGATTTTCTGCAGAAACTCCATTCCAATTAGGATATCATAGTTTTGCTTCACCAAAACTATTGCTGGCGAAAAGGATACCACCAATGACCCAAATCATAGTGGCAGCGCACTATACACTCCACAAGAAATGGTGGTGTTTGGCCCAGATGTTCCATATTCCTTCTTGTGTTCCAAGTCCGGAGAGATTTTCATCTTCTTCACCAGCTTGGTTGACACAATGTTGATGGGCGCTCTGCTGTTGACTATCACCCGTACCCTTACTAAATTCACAAATATCTATATATGTACACTCAGAGTATAGTAATAGGGTATTTACTGAGTGAATTGCAGCATTATTAGCTGAATCTAGGGTATTAATGATCTGCGTTAATAATTCAGGAAACGATTTCTTAATTGCGCCAAGGGGAATTGACAGGTTGGCCTCATCTAAGCGAACATCAGTTAACTCATCAGGATTCTCGGTGGTCCAAATCTTCTCTGCCAGTTGTCAGGTGTACAGCCAGGCAACCTCCTGAACTTCTTGGGGTTGATCTTCTTCGCCCCAGCTCTGGTCACGTAGTTTATGTCCATGTTGACAACTTGATATATTTGATCTTGCTCGTCATCCATGAACAGATCACTAATATCTATTTCTTTGTTCTTAATATCAAGTTGAACAGGTTTCTCCGCCGCTCTAGACTGTTCCTTGTCTAGACTGTGGGACCTTTTCCCAAATCCTTGGCTACTGCTGTCTCTTTAGCCTGGACCACATTAACTTGATCCTTCAGCTTTTTGCAGTGTGCAGCGAAATGCCCCTTCCCGCCACACTGGAAGCAGACCTTTTCATTCTTGTTTAGCCATTTGAAATCCTCGGGCTTATTCCCTAGCACAGTTCAGTTAAAAGTCTCCTTTGCTCCTTCGCCTCCCTTCATAGGATTTGAACTTTGGACCAGATTTGACTTGAAGCTTCTATTCAGAGCATCGAATGTTACTCCAAAAATCTTCAAATTGTCTACAATTTGTGAAGTAATTATCTCAGTCATAAATACAGTAGACATCATTTGATGCAAATCGTGATAGGGCTGAAGGGCTGCTTGCAAGGCGATTCTTGAATCAAAGTCATCTAACACCTTTGCTCTGGCCAGGATCTTCGATTCCTGGTAGAATCAGTCTGTGAAGCTTGCAAGAGACTCATCTTTACGGAATTAAATTCTCATAAAGACTTGCTTGCATTTTGACATGTGGGTTGGACTGCCAAATTCCTTCATTAATGCCGCTTTAGCCTCAGCATAAGACCAGCTGTCCCCCTCTAGGTGGGGTAACACCAGATTCTGGCAATCTGTGTTCAAGCAGTTCATGACTGTCAACGCCTTCTGACAATCCCCATATCCATTCATGGTCATGTCAAATAATCAGAAAAATGCTGGGGCATTATCCCAATGGAATGTGGGCAATTTAGGGGTTGCTCTGAATTCCTCCAAGTCATTTCAGGCCAATTCTCTCAGTACGGCTACTCAGCTCAATTGCAGAGTAACATTGAGCGTCATCTCCAAAATAGCATAGAATGCGAGTGACATATTTCTTGGGGTATTCATCTTCCCAAGTATCGTTTGAAGACTTCCTTCTTTGGCATCATTAGCCATATCTGACTCAACTTGTACTTCTGTGTGCTTTTTAATTTCTCTAATCTTTTATTAACTTCTCAATGTCTGCACCAATTTTCTTAAACAAACGCGATCCACTTCACATTCTGTTTTCAGGAATAGGACCTCTCAGATGAGGCCTCCTTCTTTCCTCTTTAAAAGTTTATTTTGCTAAGTAACTCATTCCTGAAGTTGGCTGCGTCGCAAACTCCTTCCTCCACCTTGGCGACTCATTCTTCTAAGGTTGCAAACTCCTGGTGGTCCGCAGAGTACAAGGCGTTCCAGTTCACTGTGGCGATCTCAGTCCACAACTTGCGCATCTCTTCTTTGTATGACATTCTGGATAAATTCTTCTACTCAACTACCCCTGTAATGAGCACCGACTTGTAAAAATTTACTCCGTTGGGTTGATTATTGGAGGTCAACCCTAGTAATATTTCTACTGCACAGGTTTGGTCTCCTTATGCACCTTGCATTGTAAACATATATATATAATTCGATAATAGTATGACGACTGTTATCTGTAGTTGAGTTAGGATTATTTTCAGGCCCAACGCTTCAGTTGGTATTTCTGATTAATACTTGATATTGTACTCCTAAGGATCCATTCCCTGTAATCCTGTTCACTCGATCTATGTTAAGATCCTCTGATGGCAGTCTCCTTCAGCCCACCACATAGTTGGCAGCAATCCCTTAGCCGTGGTTCCCTTTGTCTCAAGATCCTCGCTCAGATATCTACTCTTCTCTGAGAGTATACCAATTATTGACTTCTGCAATAATATCATTAAGATTGAATCTTCACGCTAGATGCTGATAGTCTAACTATTACCAAATCTACAATAAAACTAATAATGTTCAAAAGTAGTAATGTATATGTGTATTTGTGTTTTTAACTATATTATTGTATATCCTTAAAAAAGTGAATAATAGGGAATCTTGGGGGATTTGGTCATCTAACCCTCAGTTGACACCTCTTTGATGAAACAGCAGCCATTGCCATTGAATCACCCTTTCCTCATCTTGGCAGAAATGGTCTTCCCCATCCTGGCTAGGATTCCGACGTTGGACATCCTTGAGACCTCAAATAAAAAGAGTCGGAAACGTGTCCCTAACGTTTTCCTCTCAATCCAAACAATTCAACCATAATTTGCTAGCGACCTGCTTAGGTAATGAGACTTTTTACCCATTATGGCAGGTCACTTCACCAACTGATTGATTCGATAGTTGCAGGCAGCATCACTCACCTCACAACTCATTAAACATTCCCAATCATTTGGTGATGAAACCTGACTGATCCCAATAGGTACACCTGATAGTTAATCACTATCAGATGCCCTTATTTCATTGGCTGCTCTGACCGATGAGATATTAGGTTTCCATCCAGATTGATCCCCGATGGATATGACCAGACAAATACTTAAAATCCCCCAAACATAGTTCCTCTGAAATTTGGGTCAACCATTTTCCAATTCACTTCGCTTTAGGGAATTTTTCCCACAGCAATACCAGGTAATCTAGTAGGCTAGGAATATGGGCAAAAATCCCAACAATCCCATAGTCATCACTTGCAGGATGCCATACACTTGCTGCATGAGTATCTCTTCACTGGTGCTTCCCATCAGTATCTTCCGCTGATTGCTTTGGTAGGAGGCATGATTTTGAAACCCCCATCAAGCATCCCTTGTTTGCTGCTGGCCCATATGTCCGGTATTCTTGATGAAGCCTGTTGTCAGGCGCTCAAGACTAATATTCTTGCTCCAGTACTTTTTTGAGATTACTCAGGGTTATTTAACAATTGCCTCTTCTTATACTGTTTCTTTCCTTACCACTCTGGGGTTTCATATTTGGCTTCATCTGACATTTCAATTTCCCTTCCCCTAGTCACTTTCTCGCAGAGCTCTGCATCTGCTCAAAGAATGTGGTTTCATGTAAGTCTAGCCCTTGCTAGCATCCGATCTCACATCAATTTTGATGGGCTTTTCATTTCTACTGCAATCATTCCTCCCTCCCCCAAGAGGAGACATAGGCGGAATCATCCCCATATTAAGGAAACTAATAAATTTTTGAAATTATAAAATTATATCAGTTTTTTATATGCAGTTTGTTATCTCTTTTTTAATATATTTTATAAATTCTTTATTTTTATTCTTTTTTTTCCATGGGACTTAACCTTGTTTCAGTTCAGCGGTTCATCTTTTTTTATTTTTCCCCCAAACTGGGACCTGGGTACTTAAAACTGCCAGTTTTCTATGGTTCAGAGGTACTTTTTCGTACTTTACCATCTAGATTGGTTCAGAGGTCCCTTTTTCAGACTTGACCTAATCATCAGGACATGACAAACTTAATGGTTCATTGGTCCATTGGGATTTCTTTTATTTTTTTCATCAATCCATCGCTTCAGATACTTAGCGTGGATTTGATTTACAAATCTTCCATCCAAGAGATTCTTAATGGAGTATACATCAGTCGTTGTCTTGGCGATCACTTCAAATGGACCTGACCAAAGCATCTAGTTTGTTTCTTCTTCAAAATCATGCATATTGCAATAGCCTACTCTTTCACTTATTTGATATTCTTCTAAGGCCTGTCAGTTCATAATTTCTGTCAATTTTGCTTGTATCTTTTTCTTCAAAGTTGTATCAAATGCTTACAATTGCATCTTGATCAGGATATTCATCAGTCAGTTCAAGTACTGTTTGGCACTCATCCCTGACATTGGTTCTACCTACAAGCATAAAATTGTTGGCAACGCGCCTTTCTTCCGTACAACAGCTCAAATGTCATTTTTCCGTCGCCATATGATGACTACTATTGTAGGCAAACATCTCCAAACTCAGGTACATTCCCAATGCAGAAGTCCTTCTTATGATCAGCTTCTGTAGCGTCATGACCAGCTCCTTTTACCCGTTCTACCAGTCTGTTCATCTCTGGCTGGTAAGGTAATAACACAACACTTCTAATACACATTAGCTCATTCAATCTCAGGATCACATAAGATGTGAAGTTGGTCCCATTATCAATAAGCAGGACCTTCTGACATCTGTGTCGATATACTACTTGATCCAGGATGAAACTCGTGGTGCTGGTAGCATCTAGTTTCATTAGGGCCTTTGTCTCAACTCATCTCATTAGATGGTCGATGGCAACTATGATGTACTTGACTCCCCCTGTGCTCATTTTCAGCAGCCCCATCACATCAATGGACACCATATGCCAGGCAAATCCAAAGTGGACCAGTCTGTATCCAGTTGTATTCTTATGTGGTTTGTGCAGCTGGCACTCCACGCATCAAGCCAGATAATCTGCGATATTGTAGTTGATGGATTCCCAGTAATAGTACTGGCAAACATAACCGGTTGTTTTCCTCAGGCCTCCATGCCTGACAACCTTGTGAGCTGCTTGCATGGTCGCTGCTCTTTCTGACAGCTTCAGGAAAAAAAGTGCTCCCTTTTGATAGTCTTAAATACTTGCCCAGCCATAGTCTCAGTGTTTTCCATCGCGTTCTGAAGCGCATCTAGGATCTCTTGGGGCTCATTTCCAATTTCTTCATCAACCATTCTCTGGAATAGCACATCCGCCTGTGGGTATACCATCTGGACCATTGGTAACCGCGATAAGCCATCTGCATTCTGGTGAGAAGCCCCCAAACAGTGGACAATCTCATAAATCATAAGCCTGGAGCTTAAGTGCCCATTGGACCAGTCATCCTTCGGGCTCTCTCAAATTGTTGAAGCCAACGCAATGAAGAGTGGTCCATCACCACTTTATTGTGCATTCTGTGGATGTACACCTGAAACTGCTTACATGTGTAAATGAACACAATGATCTATGATCAGTCACGGTGTAGTTCCTCTCAGCAGCTGATAGTGTCTGGCTCACATATGCCACTGGATGATCATCCCCAAGTTTGTATACTTGGCTTAGTATGGCGCCAATCACCATCAACAAAGCATCATTTTGAATAATAAACCCACAACATAAATTTTATTTCAGAATCAGAGAATCTATTAAATACTGGCGTAGCTCATTGAAAAAGTCCTGGGCCTCATCATTCCATAAGAGTCCTTTTTTCAGATTTTTTTATAAATAGAATAAAGACTCATCTATTTGGGCGAAGTCCCAAAAATAATCTTGTATAGTATCTGACCATCTCAAGGAACACTTGGATGTCTTGGACACTCTTTGGCACAGCCATCCATTCTATGGCTTCTATCTTATGGGCTTGCAGCTGCAATCCACTGGAGTTGAATATGAATCCCAGATACACAAGTCTTTCTTAAAGAAGTGGTACTTCCTTGGCTTAGTCTTCAAATTATCCATAAACCATCACTTGAATACTTCTTTAAGTGTTGTAGGTGATCAGTAAACGTCCTACTGAACACGTTTATATCATCCAGGTATACCTGGATGCACA
The DNA here is from genome assembly GCA_022478985.1 of Massospora cicadina. Taxonomy (NCBI): domain Eukaryota; kingdom Fungi; phylum Entomophthoromycota; class Entomophthoromycetes; order Entomophthorales; family Entomophthoraceae; genus Massospora; species Massospora cicadina. The sequence goes on from JAKSZP010010588.1 coordinate 203,705, forward strand.
ACAACTTCAAGTCACTCACTATCACATCCATGGCCCTCTGAAACGTTGCAGGCGCATTGCATAGACCCTGGAGCATCCTCATTGGTTGGTATAACCCCTGTGCGGTAATAATCACGCATTTTTCCTAGTCTTTCTTTGGAAAGTCGATCTGACAATGTCTTGAGATCAAATCCATTGTGGAGAAATACTTCGCTTCACCTAATCGATCTAGCACATTGTCAATCCTTAGTAGGGGATACAAATCCTTCTTCATAATTTTATTCAGCCTTTGGTAGCCAACTACCACCTGGCTGAAGCCATCCTTTTTCTTCATGATAAGAATCAAACTCACCCATGGACTTGACAGCGGAACTAGAAGCCCATTATTCACTAGTTTGCTGATTTTATCCTCAACTACTGCTTTTGCAGTTTTCAATCGTCAGATTGGTCTCATCCTGATTGGCAAGTTTTACCCTGTGTCAGCCTTGTGGATCACATCTTATGCACATCCCAAATCGTGGTCACTCTGATTGAACACTTCTTAATACTTTTTAAATAGTATGAGCACCTCCTCTTGCTGGCCTTCTGATAGATCAGCGAGTTGCTCTCAATCAACCAATAAGTTGATGATTTCAGTTAACCCCCTGATAATCTCATCTCGTTGAGAGTCCCAAAATCATGGATCTCCTCAATTCAGCTGTTGGGATAAGATGAACAAATGTGATGATCTGATTTCTTTTTGATCTTCATTGGTATTTCTCTTAAATTCACCTGGAAAACTCAAATTTCTCCATGGCCTGGCACTAGTATCCCAGGAGCCACCCAAGGCTCGACTCTGGACTTCTTCCAGAGGCTTCCAACCTCCCCATAGAACAGCTCAGGAATCTCCAATGTCAACCCCGTCAACTATCATATGCAATCCTGGTGGTATGGTCCTCCCATTCTTGTTCCTCAGGGGTTTCCCCAGTTCTAAAGGATTTCCACTAGCATTTTGCATCACTTCTTAGGTCTGAAACTCATAGACCATTAAATTTGATACTTTTATATTTTATATATTTTATATATTTTTTATAATTATTTTGCAATGGGACTTGCAACTTACAAAAATGTTCAGAGGTCCTTGTTTTTCCCTTCATCCAAACTGGGTCCTAGGTACATAAACCTACCAGTTATCATGGTTCAAAATCTTATCCTCTTGGGATTTAAACAATCATTTGGTTCAGTGGTCCTCTTCTAGGACTTGACCAAAATTTTAGAACATAACCATTTTATGGTTCAGAGGTCCTCTGGGAACATTGCATCTATTTTCTTTTAGGCTCAATACTACCAATTAGTATCGACCTTTCTCACTATATGACCAGCAGCACTGTTTCTTCACATATAGGCTACACTTACCAACATTTTGGCAATTCTCTTGAATATTAGGCCTTTAATCCTGACTGGTTATTAGTCCAACAGGTCCTAATTTCATCTCTTATTTTGGCAACTGATGCTTTTAATCTTTGTATCTCATTAGCCAACAGTTTTGTCTAATTGTCCAGATCATTTTCTCCTGAAAATGAATTTTGGCATTTATTGACATCCTTAATTACACAGGGCGTTCTGCTCTCATTAGCTCATCCAATTTCTCCTGAATTATTGAACTCGTCTCCATTAACTTCTGATCATTAGTTGAGTGTTATTGAGTAAAATGATTTTCTTCACTATCTTGTATCAATCATCTCCTATTTTTTGTCTTCATATCTTCTTTGGTAAGGCAATCCTATTTTCCAGATTGATTGCTTCCTATTTCATCTAATGTCTCATCTAAACACTCACTACTCAGGACTATTTAAAGAGGACCCAATTTCAACCTGAGTTAGCCCTGCTGATACACTTCATCTCAAGCAGATGTCCGGTGGAACTGGTTTCTTTGCAGCACTAGATAATCCCATATCTAGGATGCAAGTCCTTTTCCCTGGTAATGAGTATCTTCAACTTGCTTCACTCAGGGCTCCACTTCTGATCTGGGTGTATGCCAATGAACGTGATCTACTTCAAGTTCTATCTTCAATACTTTCTTGAGTATCTTAATTCCAAAATTGGTAAATATCTTCATAGGGCATCATGTTCTAATTTCTTCAACTCAACTACCCCTTTAGTGAGCACCAACTTGTAAAAATTTACTACTAGGTTATTGGAAAACAACCCTAGTAATCCTTTTACTGCAAAATTTTGGTTTTCTTGTGCACTTTGTCTGCGTTGTATAGTATAATAGATTATTGATTAATAATAGTATGATGTCTATTATCCATAGTTGATTATTAATCCTTATATCTTGGCCCAACGCTCAGTCATTATTATTGATTAAATACTTAAGATATCATGATCTAAAAATTGTTCCCTCATCCTGTCCAACCCAATCAATGCTGAGATTCCCTGGTGACAGTCTCTTAAGTCCAACACACAGTTGGCAGCAATCCCAGATTATGTCTCCTTCTTCTCTAGATCCCCCCTAAGCTCTTTACTCTTTTCTCTAAGATTCTTCATATAACTGCACTCAGCAATAATATCCTTGAAATTTTAGCACAATGAGAGCTGATGATAGCTTATTACTTAAACTATATACCAGACGAAAGCAATAGAACTATATAACTCTGTTTCATAATTACGGTTTTTATCAAATGCTGTCTTCTTATTATAGTGAATCCTAGGGAATTTATAGAGGGGATTCGGTCATCTAACCCTTGGTTAACACCTCTTCAATAAAACGGCAGCCATTGCTGTTGAATCACCCAACCTCATATTGGCAGCAATGGTCTTCCCACATCTCGGCTAGGATTCTGTCGTTGGACATCCTCAAGTCTTAAGCAGAAAGTGTCAGAAAACGTGTCCCTAACATATACTTTAGATCCAAGTAAACCAACTAATTTGGCTAGCAACCTGCTTAGGTGATGGTACTTATTAACCATTAAGGCAGGTCACGCACCAACTAATCATTTTCTAGTTGTTTGGCATCACTCGCCTCACAACTTGTTAACCATTCCCAATCAGTCAGTGATAAAAACTGACCAATCCCAATTGGTACAACTATTATTTAATCACTAACAGATGCCCCTAATTTTGTTTGCAACTCCGCCTGATGAGATCTTAAGTATTTGTCCGGATCAATCCTCATTGGATATAACAAGGCGAATATCCCAAAATTCCCCAAACATAGTTATTCCAAAACTCAGGGCAACCAATTTCCAATTCACTTCGCCTTAGGGAACCTTCCCTAGCGAATCCTGGTGTTCTATCAAGATGTGAATATGTGCAAAAATCCCAACAAATGTACTATAATTACCTGAAGGGGTTGTTTCAACCTACATGTTGACACAGGTTTATGCAACACCCAATTTACATTCTAGCATCCTATGGATATAATCATGGGTGACTTTCTAAGATGTCCTTCATTCTAATCTACCTCAATTATATTAACATGTTCTCACGAATATTCACAGAGAATCTTGACCATTTCTCACAGGTGTTCCACCAACTTACCAAATCTAATATCAAGATCAAGCCTTGGAAGTGTCATTTTTTCAATGATAATTTGTAATACCTTGGGCTCATGGGTGTACTCAAAAGGGCTTAAACTGCAGCCGGCTAAGGTGGAAGCTATAAGTAGGATGACTTGGCAAGGCAAAAAGTGAGATATCCAAGTTTTTTGAAAAAGTTGGTTACTACTGGCGGTTCATACCTAACTTCAGTTGTATTGGGCACCGCCATGGAGTTTATTGAAGAAAAAGGCCACCTTTGACTGGATGGAACGTTGCCAAAATGCTTTTGATGTAATGCGAGCTGCGTTGGCAGGTGCACCGATTTTGAAATATCCCAACTTAAATAAAATTCATAGTGCAAATGGATGCCTCACTTTCCACCATAGGGGCGAATTTCTCAGAAGGATGATGATGGCGTAGAGCACCCCATCATGTTTTGTAGTTGAAGCCTAAACTGTCATGAACATTATTACACCATGACTAAGTGGGAGTGCTTAGCAGCGATATATGCATATAAACAGTTCCAGATATATTTAAACGGGGTAAAATCAAAGTGGTAACGGAACATGAATCCTTACAATGGCTGAAAAAATCCGTGAACCTGAAGGACAGCTCACGTGATGAGTATTAAAGCACTAAGCATGTAATTTCAAGATTGTACACCAGCCAGGGGCAAAAAATCAAAATGCAGACCGTCCTTCAGGGCTACTAACGATTTCCATTATGGCAAATTTGGCTGACATTATGTATGAGAAGATGGTGTTGAGCAAATATCACAATGAGCCTCTGTAAGTGATCAAAGTTCTAGATGGGCTTAGGATAACTTCTTGCGCAATGGGAGACTATATAAGCAGATTGGAGAATTTATACTGAGTTTCCCAAAACCCTCTGGCAGGTTAGCGATTATCTTAGATGCACATAGGGCGGTAGGGCATGGAGGGTTGCAGAAAAAGTTGGATTTCTTGTGACCCCGCTACTATTGGTAGAGCATGCACTATGATGTGCTAGAGATGGTTAGTTGTTGTCTTAAAGCCAAGTGGAGAAACAATTCCACAAGAAGACCACATAACAGCTGGTTAAGCCTTGTTTCATATGGCATACCTTTTCTCTTGACGTGGTCAGGCCTTTGCTAACTGGCACAAACCAAGATAAGTACATAATATTAGCAATTGATCATTTGATGATATGGGTGGAAGCCAGGGCGATTAATGATTTAAAGGCTGTAACAATCTAAAATTTACCATGGAGTGTGTCATATAGTGATATGTCTTCCCGAAGTTCATCCTCACAGACAACAGAACCAATTTTACATTGCATATACTTCCCGAGTTGAATGAACTGATGGCAATCTATGGGTTTGATTAGACACTACCATCTGGAATCCAATAGAATGGTGGAACGGGTTAATGGAACATTGGTAAACATTCTTCGCAATCTTGTGAAAGATTGACCCTCTGAATGAAGTACCCTCCTACCCACAGTTATCTTTGGTTATAATATTAGCTAGCACTCGTCCACCAGCAAGAGTCCTTTCCAACTCATCTATGGTAGACATCTAGCTTTTTCTGCTCTGCTTTACTCGTTTGTGGAGGATACTGGCAGCGTAAAACACAGCGTTATTTTACAATTTAATGGAGACGCCGATCAAAGTACAAGTGGAAGCATATATTACTAGCTTGTCTAAGAATATTTAATTGAGCAGCTGACCAAAGCAGATGTAGCGGACTCCCACAGTTTTCTGTAGGAGATAATGTCTTGTTCCACGACCAACATGGATTTAAAAAGAAGGACAAGATCACTAATATCTAGACTGGACTGTATAAAATAATAAATAAGATTAGTATTGATGCTTAAATTAATAAGAAAACTGTAGGTGGGTGGATTATCAACCAAGTCCACGTGAAGTTCATCCAGGTGTATAAGCAATAGGAGCCTATCATCCAGATCAAGGGGCTGTTAAAATTTAGGAGTTTAGCTTCCAATTCATGAATGATAACCCCTTTTTGATAATTGAATATGTTCAATTTGTGCACTCTTAGCATTGTCTGATAATATGATATTTGATTAATAATAGTATGAAGACTATTATCTTTAGTTGAATAGATAACCAGTTCTGGTCCAACACTCAACCTGTATTTCTCCTCAAAATAGTCTTGATGTCTTCAGTAGGGATTTAAACCCTTATACCGCTTAACTTGATCTACGCTCAGATCCTAGTTTACGGCCTTTCCTCTGGTGACATAAAGTCATCATCAAATCCTGTCTCAGATCAGCTTCTCTTCTAAGGATTATTGATTTTTGCTCTTTATTCTTCTAAATAGTCCCCAATTAAAGCACAAAGCAATAATTTTCTGATGGTAAATAGAACTAAAACCAATAATGAATTCTGCTAATTACTCTTTTTATGTGCATTTAGTGTTTTTCAGTGTTTTTAGAAAGAAGAAAATCAGGGCATTTTTAAAGGGAATTTGGCGCCCATCCCTTGGTTGGCGCCTCAGCCATGAAACGGCAGCCATTGCCATTGAATTCTCCTTTGTTGTCTCACCAGCAATGGTCTTCCCTTTCCTGGTTATGATTCCTTAATTAGAAATCCTCAAGACCTAGAAACGGAAAGAGTCAAAAAATGTGTCCTTAACGTTTTCCACTCAATCCCAGTGAAGAAACCATATTTGGCGAGTGACCTGCTTAGGTAATGAGACTTGTTACCAATTATGAAAGGTCGTGAACCAACTGATTGATTTGCTAGTTGCAAATGGTATCACTTGCCTCGCAACTTGCTACTTAAATTCCCAATTGGTCAGTGATGAAACCTGACTGATCCCAATTGGTACACCTGATAGCTCTTATTTATCAACTATCAGATGCCCACATTTTTTGGCAACTCTGCCTTATGAGATCTTAAGCATTCACCTAGATTGATCCCTAATAGATCTACCAGGCAAATTACCTAAAATCCGCAAACATTAATGGCCCAAAATTGGGGTCAACTGATATCTAATTCACTCGCCATAGGGAATTATCCTCTAGCAATATATGGTAATCTAGATGTCTGGAATGGTGGGAAAAAAATCCCAACACATCCCCCTCTTGCCTAGATTTCCAGCGAGAATAGGATCAGGACAGAGAATACCTCCTCAGACACCAGGATGAATATTTCTTGGGTTCTAGAAGGGCACAGTCAATCTGCACTTAAAACTGCTCAGGACAACCTTTGGTATGAGGTTTCCTTCCTCTTCCTCCTCACTACTGCCTCCTCAGAGCGCGTTCCCCATGACCCTCTGTCATGCCAGGATGATTGATTTACTCATGATGATACCAATCATGGGATCTGGTTTTCCCCCATCAGGGCATATGACCTGATGTAATATTCAGGATTCTTGTTCCTTCATCCTCAATTTCCTGATCTTCCTCTTCATCATTGACTGGATGTTCTTGCCGTTAATGTTTATCTTGCAGCACAATTAAGAATGCTCATTTATATTTGCTATTTTTATCTTCTCATATTAACTTCTTAACTCATTATATTCTTAACTCCTCTTTAAAGAGATTATCTCATTAATCTTGATATTATTTTCTCTAAAATTAAGGCATAAATTGATTTCAAAGCGCATAATGTCAACTATTATAAATGTTAACATCCCCCTCTCATTCAGCCCATACATATAAATTGGAATCTTGTTATCAGCAGCTGCTTGAAGAATGTCTGATAAATATACTTGGCTCTTTCAATTGATGAGTCAAACTGCATGAAGAAAACTATTATATGGTCCTCCCAGGACTCATAGTCCAAGTCAAGTACCCATATCCAGTTCTTCCATGAAATTACTGGTAACGGTATACAATCCTGAAAATTCAAGTTAGCAGTTAACTCAAATAACACATGAATGAATTCCCTCTGTCATTAATTCCCAAATTAGATTTAAAAACTCTCTTGGATTCAGCTCCACTTGCAGAAACTCCTACAATCTCATCAAATCTCCTGAAGAAATGCCCTCCACTCTTGATTGATCATTCATCACGTATCAGACTTACTTCAAGAGTCCATTCAACTTGGCAGTTATAAAAACCAGCTGTCCTGTCAGCCAACTAGCCATTGGAAACTGCAAACATTTTGCACTCCCCTACGCATAATTGAGGGCCTAAGTAACTGAGGCTTTATCCATAGCTCTGAACCTCTCAATCTCAAAAACGTCCTAGATTAAGACGTTTTAACTTATGCTCTTCACTTCGCCTGCCAAGTTCTTCAAAAACTTAGGCCACAAAGTTCCAGCCTCTCCCAGCTTTCATCTCTCATTCTGCTTTCACTCCCAAGAAGCTCATAGTCATCATCTGCAGGATGTCATCCATTCCCTGCATGAATATATCATTTCTAGCAGACCCATCAGCACCTTCCCCTCATGGCTTTGATTGGGGGAATTATTTGGAAACCCCCACTTAGTATCCCTTACTCAATGCTGCCTCATATGTCCAATGTTCTTGATGAAGCCTGTCAGAAGTTTTCAAGCCCAATATTCCAGCTCCAGTGCACTATTGGGATTACTTGAGGGTATTTGCTGACTGCAACTTCTTGTTCTGTTGCTTACCTTCCTGATCTGGGAAATTAAGTTTGGCAAAACAAATATTTCCATCTCTCTTCCTCTAGTCATGTTCTCACAGGTATCAGCCTCCGCACAAAAAACTTGCTTTAAATAGTCTAGCCTTTTCTAGCATCCAATCTCACATAGATTTTGAAAGTTTGTTCTCTCCTACTGCGATACATCCACCCTTACCCAAGAGGTGAAATAGGTGGAATCATTCCCCAAGTTAAGGATAACCAATAAAAAAATACAAAAATATCTTTTATGTGCGTTTTAAATTTCTTCCTTCTATTTTTTTATCTTACTTTTTTCTCTTTCTATATATGGTTATGACCTTCACTCGGTTCAGCAGTCCATCTTTTTTATTTATTCCCCAAACTGGTTCTGAGGTATACTTTGGCCTACTCGTTTTCTATGGTTCAGAGGTCTTATTTTTTAAGCCTTAACCATCTATTTTGGTTCAGCGGTCCTTTTTTGGAATTAACCAAAAAATCAAGACATATCCATCTTAATGGTTCAGCTGTCCTTTGGGAACACTTTTTTGTTATTTTTTCCTTTGTTCCACTGCTTTAAATATTTAGTATGGACTTGATTCACTATCCTTACATCCATGAGGTTCTTGATGGAATAGGCGCCCATTGCCGTCTTGATGATAATCTTGAACAGACCCAACCACAACGCATCTAACTTGGTTCTTCTCCCAAAACCATGCATATTGCAATAGGCAATTTTTTCGCCTATTTGGTATTCTGATAAGGCCAGTCAGTTCTCAACATCCTTCATTTTTGCCTTGATCCTTTTCTTTAAGTTCATATTGAATGCTTGCAATTACAATTCAATCAGGATACTTGACAATTGGATCAAGTACTGCTTGGCACTCATCCTGGTTTTGTTCTACCACCAAATATAGAATTAGTGGCAACGCGACCTTCCTTCTTATAGTAACTCAAAAGGTGTTTTTCCTGTTGCCATATGATTATTTATATTATATGAAAATGTCAACAAACTAAGGTACAAAATCCAGCGGAAGTTTTCCATGCGACAAGTTTCCCCAAGCTGTGGCCAGCATTTCATTGACCCACTCTGTTAGTCCGTTCATCTCAAGCTGGTAAGGTAATGACACAACTCCTCAGGATCATCATTATTTCATTTAATCTCAGGATCACTTGAGATTTGAAGTTTATTACATTATTTCCCAAATAGAATTGTGGGCATCCATGGTGGTATACTACTTGATCCAGGATAAACCTTGCAGTGCTTTTAGCGTCTGCTTTCGCCACAGCCTTTGCTTTGACCCATCTCATCAGATGGTCAATCCCAACCATAATGTATTTGACTCACCCAGTACTCATGGTTAATGGTCCCATCACGTTGATAGACACATTATGCCAGGAAAATTCAGGGAGGACCAGTTGTTATATAGTTTTGTTTTTGTGAGAGTTGTTCAACTGACACTTTACACAACAAGGCAGATAATTCGCTATATTTTAGTTGATATACTCCCAGTTTTAGTACTGGTGAATGTTATCAGTCATATTCCTTAGGCCTCCATGCCCAACAACCTTATGAGCGGCTTGAACAATAGCCACTCGTTTTGACAGTTTTAGAAAAAGTAATTGTTTTCTGCCAATCGTCTTTAATACTTTTCCATCCATGGTCTCAGTGTTTTCTATCACTTTCTGAAGTGCACCTTGAATTTCTCAAAGCTCATTCCCGATTTTCCTTTGACAATTATCTGGAATAGCTCATCCATTTGCTGGCATACCACTTAGACCATTGGTAACCTTGATAAGCCAACCTCACTCAGATGAGAAGCTCCAGCTCGATGGACTATCTCATAATTGTAAGCATGTAGCTTCAATGCCCATTGGGCCAGTCATCCTTCCAGTTCTCTTAAATTGTGCAACCATTGCAACAAGGAGTGGTCCATCACCACTTTAAAGTGCGTTATATGGATATACACCAAGAACTGTTTAAATGCATAAATTACTGCAAGGATCTATGCTTTGTCACTATGTAATTCCTCCAAGATGATTAGATTGTTTATCTCACATAAGCTACTGGATGTTCATCCCTGAGTTCATCCAATTTGGCTCAGGACAGCGCCAATTGCCATTAATAAAGCATCAATCTATATTATAAATTTTCAATTGAAATTCAGATATTCCAAAATCAGAAAATCTATCAAGTACTGATGAAATTCATAAGGAAACTTCTATGCTTCTTAAATCGTTATGAATCCTTTTTATCCTTCAGCAAATGAAAGAGGGCTCAGAAATTTTTGCAAAAACCCAAATGATTTTTTGATATTATCCAATCATTCCAGGGAACACTTACATATATCAGACACTTTTTGGTACAGCCATTCGCTCTATGGCTTCAATTTTCTAAGCTTCCGGCTGTAGTTCACTAGAGCTGATAATGAATCCCTGATATTCCAATTCTTTCTTGAAGAAGTGGCACTTCCTTGGCTTGTCTTCAGGTTAGCCAGGAAAGTCTTTTGAAGATTTCTTCCAAGTGGTGTAAATGGTCTTTAAATGTCCTAATGAACACATTTATATTGTCCAAAGTACACCAGAACGCATGAAGGCTTCAGGTCATTTAAGATAGCGTCCATGGCCCTCTGGAACATTTTTTTTTTAGTACTAGATGGTCCCAACCCAAGGGGGGGCCCTCTGGAACATTGCAGGACCATTACATGAACCTTGAGGCATCCTTAAATGTTGATACAGTCCCTGAGTGGTGATGATCTCACATTCCTCTTGATCTTCATTTGGCAAATCGATTTGCCAATATCCTAATATTAGATCCATTATGGAGAAATATTTGCTTCTCCCAATCAATCTAATGCATTGTCAATTTGTGATAGTGGGTATAAATACTTCTTTGTTATCTTATTCAGCCTCTAATAATTGATCACAACCCAATAGGATCCATCCTTCTTCACGATCAGGATAGGGCTCTCCCAGGGATTTGACAATGGAACTTGAAAAATGCTTCACTAGTTTATTGATATCTATCTCCACTACCGCTTTATCCACCTTCATCTGTTAAATCAGTCTCATTTTAAGGCAAAGTTTCCCAGTTAATAACTTTAGGGATTACATTCCTCGCACATCTCAAACTATGGTCATCCTGAGCAAATACTTACTAATACTTGTCTAGTAATTTGAGCACCTCCTCCTGCTGTCTGTCCGTCAGATCAGCAAGTGCTCTTTATCAACCAATAAATTAATACATTTAGCTACCCCTATCAGTAATCCCATCTCATCAAGGGTCACAAAATCTTGAAATTTCCTCAGTTAAGCCATCAGGTTTAGATGAACAAACATTATGATCTTATTCTTCTCAATTTTTATCAGTTTTTTACTCAAGTTTCACCAGGAGAACCCAAATTTCTATATGTCCCAGCATTATCATTACAGGAGCCTTCCAAGGCTCCACTCTGGATTTTTTCCAGGGGCTTCCAACTTCTCCATACAGCGGCTCAAATATTTTTAATGTTAACCTGTGTCACCTATGATCTGTGATCCCAGTGGTATGGTTCTTGAATTCTTGATCCTCAACGGAATTCCCCAATTTTCTAGTATTTCCATCAGCATCTTTCATCATTTTTGGCTGACTAATTGGTAATGAATTGGGACAATGTCATCATTGTAGATCAGATTGAAAAATTTATTCCTTTTAGTCAGTGGAGCTTGCCCATGTTTCTGATAAACCAATAGTAAGATCAGACAAAATATGGTCAATGTATCATATTTGGAGTTACATTTAACTTCAATATTCCATAGAAACTCCATACTGATCAGAATATTGTAAATTTGGTTGGCAAATCTATTTCTGGGGTGGATACCACTAAAGGTCCAAATCAAAGTGGTAAAGCACTATACGTTCCACAAGAGATGAAGGTATTCAGCCTGGCTGTCCCATATTCTTTCTTGTGTTCTAAATCATGTGCATTCTCATCATCTTCATCAGCTTGGTCAAGATAATATTGATAGGCGCTTCAATGTCAACTATTACCAGGACCCATACTTGATTAACCAGTATATTAATATACGTACACTTGGAGTATTGTAAAATTGTATACTGAGTGTTTAGCGTCATTATATGCTGATTTGAGGGTGTGAATAATTTGCGCAATTAGAACAGGAATGTTTCCTTAATCACGCTGTAACAGTCAAGGCGTTGCCTGACTGCCACATTGCCCTAATCTTCCCTATTGTGATTGTCAGGGTCAAGGTTATGGGCACAATTGCAACAAATTTTAACAATGGCAATCTGAAAAATCAGATGCCTTAAAATCGAGCTTTAATAAATATCTTGAGGATGAAGAAGAATAAAATCTTTGTTTGGCGCTCTGCCAACCAGATGCTACCAATCAGAATAGGACTAAAGAAGGTGACAAAGTTAAAAGCATGTATATTGCGCTCTGGCCAACCAGATACCACCACTTCATTTGAGGCTGGTCAAGCCTTTTAGAAATAGCAATTTGGTGTTTCAGAGGCCGCCAAGACTTTTTTAATTAGTTTAAACTTTAGAGATAAGGACGTTAATAAAGGTTTGGGCTTCAAGGATAATTAAAAGCGAAATAATATATGCAGAAAAGTTTCTACAACCGCAAAGGTACCTGATCCTAGTGCTGAATGAGTCTCAACAAGTAAATCAAGAGTCTAGATCCTCAGGTTATGCCTGCCATCAAGAGTTTGCCCGCAGACTCCACAGAGAACAAGACCTGCTCTTCCCCCTAAGCCTATTATAAATTTGAACTGACAAAGTTTTTTAAAGCAGTTTCATCTTTTAAATTTAAATAAATCTTAATAAATTCCAAAATAAATTTTTAGATAAGAAAATCATTTTATTAGGTAACCAAGGGAAACTGCGTATGGACTATAGCTTAGACTTTGACAAGGCCATTAAGTCTTTGCATGCTTTTTCTGGAGGGCAGACCCTCTTTCTTGGCACCAGTATCGTTCTGACTCTTGTTCAAACTTTCATAGTTAAGTGCATTCCAACAATTGGATTAGGGATATTTACATGGCAGGGTTATCCTGCTTGTGGGCACTTACTTGAGTCATCTTGTCAAACTGCTTTGTGACATTGTTCAGTGACCCCGTCCATCACACGTGCTAAGGGAGATAGACAGGTTTGCCTCATCTAAACTGACATCAGTCAATTCTTTTGGAATCACTGCAGCTAAAATCTTGTCCACTAGTCGCTGTGCATATGGCTACAACTTCCTTAATTATTTCAGGATTTTTTTTCCTTTGCTTCAGATTTGGTTACTGCATTCACATCCAAATTTACCACTTAATACAGTTGATCCTGAGTGTCATCATCAACGAACAGATCACTAATGTCAAAACTTCATGCAAAATATTGTGGGAACAGGTTTATCTGCAGTTGTCGACTGTTCCCCATCTAGGCCATGGGCCCTTTCCAGACCCCTGCGCAGGTTTAAACTCTTTTGCGTGGAGCACGTTGATCGTTTTATTTGGCTCCTTGCATTTAACAGCGAAGTGTCCTCTCCCTCCACATTAATAACTGCGTTTTTCTTTCTTATTGATCCACTTGAACTCCTCAGGCTTATTTCCTGTCATGGTTCAATTATTGGACTCCTTATCGCTCTCAGTCTCTTTATAGGATTCATATGTCCTACTGGACTTGGTGTTAAGCTTCTATCTAAAGCATTGAATGTAGCTCCTAATATTTTCAAATGATCCACCATTTATAAGGTTTTAATCTCTGTTGGAACACGGAAGTCATCATTTGATGTAAATTGTAATAGGGATGAAGAAACTCTTGAAGTGCTATTCATGTGTCAAAATCTTCCAGCACTTTTGCTCCGACCAAAATCTGCTATTCTTGGTAGAAACAATTGGCAAAACTTGTTAAGGATGCGTCCTACTAGATATAGATTCCCATAAATTCATGTTTGCGCTTTGAAGTATGCGTGGAACTTCCAAATACTTTTATGATGGCCGCCTTTGCCTCTGAGTATGACCATCTGTCCCCCTCTAGATAGGATAAAACTAAGCTTTGACAATATGTTTCTAAACAGTTCATCCCCATCAAAGCATTTTTATGTTTTCTGTACCTGAACACTGTCATGTTGAATAATTTGAAAAATGCAGGGGCGTTATCCCAATAAAATGAAGGAAATATTGGTGTAGCTCTAAATTTCTCTAAATTTTCTATAGCCACCACTCTTGGTTTGGCTACTCAGCTAATTTGAGAAGTAATTATGGGAGTCATCTTCAAAATGTTTTGAATTCAGTCAGCATATTTAATAGAATAGTTGATTTCCCAATTGGGGTTCTTGGGGCTCTTTCTTCAGCACCTGTTGATACATAGGGCTCACATTCACATTTATGAGTCTTCACCTCTCTGACTTGCTTCATCAGATGCTCTTTATCTGTGCTGAATGCCTGTAATCAAATGCAATAGGCTTCACGTTCAGTTTTTTAGGAAAAAACTTTGCAAACTAAATCTCCTTCCTTTTTCTTTAGTGACGTTATTTTCTCTATTAACTCATTGTTGAAATTGGAGACATCTTTGACTCACTCCTTGATCTTGGTAACTTCTCTCCTCCAATGCAGCAGGTTCTCACTGATTGGCAGAATTCAGGGCGTTCTTGTTGATGTTGCCAACTCCATCCAGATTTATCTTAGCTTATCTTTGTACAACATCTCTTAAAATTTATTGCGGGGAAGGCTGACCATGGGATGGACACTTCCAAATATGACTCAGACGAGAAAAAACTTAGTACCAGGGGAGGCACCCCAGAGAAACGATGCTATCTCTTGTTGCCAGCGGGAACGCCACTTATGGGAAGGGGGAACGTGTGTAGGGGACGTAGCCACTATTGAGCACGTGTGGAGGAAGGGGTCTGATTTGATGAACCAGACTGGGAACCAGGAGGAGACCAGCTGTTGGCGACGCGGTGGGAGATATCCAAACATCCATGCTTGAAAGTGATCCACCAAATGAGACCGGAATCTGTGGACAGCTTCAGGGAGGGTGGGGATGGATCCAGCGATGGCATCCAAGACAATCGTGTGGATAGTCCACATGGCGATTGCAACCACCAGAGCACGGAGGGAGGGTGGGAGGGGGAGGCCATTGATGAAGCAAACATATCTCTTGACAGACTGAAGGGATGTGTTTGATCCTGGCCTAGCAGACGTTGGACTTCGCGCCATATTACTTTAGAGGTGGGGCACTTCTCCAGGCGGTGAAACAGCGTTCCATACTGGCCACACACGACAAAGGATGAGTGTAAAGCATTAGAGCGCTCAGCTGTACGATACACCCACCTCAGGCAGCGCCACACATGGGAGCGGACTTGAGGCTGCAACAGAAGATGGTGTGCGTATTTCCAGATAGTCTTTTGGGTCTCAGTGGAATAAGGGATGTCCATCATGTCCAGGTAGTCCACCCTGGATAGGACTTGGGGTCGAATGGGGATCACGCCATCATGGATGGGTAGCCCCTGTACCTCTTGTGTGAACTGAGGAGAGGGGCGGCCTCTTCAGGTTTTATTTCCACTAATAGGTATTCTCCACTCTGCGCTTCGCATGGAGAGTAGGATTCGTTTGTAGTGGGTTTTGGTCCCGTGAGGACCTGTGGCTGATGTGTGTGATGCGAGGTATTTCATCAGAGATTGGGGGTTTGATGGATTGTTGAGGCCCAAGGCTCGGGAGAAGTTGGAGCGGGCCGCGTGGGACCAGTGTTGGGATGGGAGTGTAGGAGCAGTGACGGCCGCGATCCAGGTGCCCAGGATCTTGGCGGCATGGGCTTTGAAGTCAAGTAGGCCCATGCCACCATGATGATGAGGGCCAAACATGACCTCTAGCCGTAGTGGTGGAGGGCGGTCTGACCAAAGCCAACCTTGTAGCAAAGCATACAGGGATTTGAAGAAGCTTGGGGAGAAGGGGATGGCGTGGGCTCCGAACCAGACTTTGGATAGGAGCATAGAGTTGGTAAGAACAACCCTGCCAGTGAGGGTAGTAGGGTGGGCTCTGAGGGAGGCGATTCGCTTCGTCACGTTGTCCAGTATATGGCACTCCATTACTGCTGACGCGTATCCACCTGCCTCCATCCACACGCCCAGATGGCGTACCAGTCCTATGGTAGGACGTGGCACAAAGGAGAGCACCAGTGGAGCGGTGTGAGTTGAGTTAGTAAGGCATGGAGGTGGGCGAGCAGATGGGCCGGGTTGGGAACTACTTGCTGGGGCCCAGCAGTTCTGAAACAGACCAAGGAGGATGATTTCGGTTTTGGAGGCGTTCAGTGCCGCGTTGCTTACCCGGGAATATTCCTGGATGAGGGCTTCAAGCGCGCGTGCATCTTTGTTATTAGACACCCCCACCACGCAATCATCTGCAAATGCCATCATCTTGACTGGGGTTTGCCTGGCACATGGACCCCAGTGAGTTGGGCATTCACATTTCTGCAGTAGTGGGTCAAGGCTGAAGTTGTATAAGAGTGGGCTCAGGGGGTCCCCTTGTCGCAGGCCCCTTTGAGGATGGACTAGTTCCTTTAGGAAACCTGGGCCACTCACTGCCATTGTTGCAGATTCCGTGAGCAGCATCACCCAATTAATGAAGCGGGGAGGTAGGCGGAATTGTTGGAGGCAGGCCTTAAGGTTTCCCAGTTTACTCTATCATAGGCCTTTTGTTGGTCCAAGAATACAAGTGTCCCAGAGGCTGTGGACTGACACACATTAGCCACAGAGTGCACGTTATCCCAAATCGGCCTTCTGGGGATGAAACCAAATTGTTCTGGGGAGATGGTGGCAGATGCTACAGTCCCTAAACGGTTAGCCATGATTTTGGTTAAATTTTTGGTGTCTGTGTTTGTTAGAGAAATGGAGCGCCAGTTGGCAACTCTAGCCTTTCCCCTTTCTTGAAGAGTGTGACCATAAAGGCCTCATGTCCTCCTGGTAGGAGGCGCGTTTCCAACAGGCTTTGGTTGAGTGAGGCTAGCAGCAATGGGGATATATATTTAAAATATTTTTGTAGAACTCATATGGAATGCCATCTGGGCCTGGGCATTTCAGTTTGGCGCACCACGAATGGTATTCCATAATTCGTTGGAGTAATTAAATTCATTATTTCCGGGTATCAGAAAATGGTGCAGATATGAGCTCGTCAAGAAATTCCGCCATTTTGGGCAGCTGAATTGGTTCAGCTCAGTATAACTCAGAGTAATATCTTTGCGTTTCGATTGCCACTTCGCCAGTGTGTCCACAATAGAATTATCCAATCTTCGCACCTGTGTACAGGCCACATTCTGGCATAGTGCAAAATTTTTTTTGAAGAAGTATGCGGTGCACTTGTCACCTTTAGTGATGCGTGTGGCCCTGTATTGGACACAAACCCAATGTTTGTGTTGCCTTTCAAGGGCGTTGAGGTGGGCGGCTGCCTCCGCCCACTTCTGGCCCCATGCAGGGCTATATCCTGAGGCCGGAATGTTGGACACCAAGTGGGCCAATTCCACCAGCGCGCGCAATATAACCGCCAATGTGGCTCATGAGCGTCTGGATGAGAGATGGCAATAGTGGCGGATGGTGTCTTCTTTGAAAGTTGCCCATGTGGAAATGGGGTCCGCGCAAAATGGTGCAACAAACAATTTTGCCAAAGTTGCCTCTTCCACCCACGTGGAAAATCCTGGCGATGCGAGCTCTGGGGGGCGGATTCTGCACCAATGTGGGGCCTTTGCAACTGTGACAAATAAGTGGTATGTTATCGAGACCAGCCGGTGGTCAGAGAATTCCATTTTCGTTGTTTTGAAGTGGGAGATATGGGGTTGGAATTTCGCCGGTGCTAGAATAAGGTCAATGCGGGTCATGGACCTTAATTGGCCGTTGTGGATGTGGGGATGCGTCATGTTTTCGAGCAGTGGGGCATTCGCAGCAGCGCAACCATTAACCCAAGGGTGGCTTTTAGAATGCGTAGTTCTACGTGACCCTGTGGGGTGTGGGGTGAGGGTGGCCACCAGTCCGTTGGTGAGGTTAGCCAACAGTTCATGTTGCCAATTAGGAAAAAATCAGGGGGTAGCGGGAGGGATTTGACTGATGAGAAAAATTTCTGATGCTCATGTTCACCATTTGGGGCGTAAATGTTGACGATTGTGTGTGCAACATTGGCCCATGAGAAGGTGACAACGAGCACTCTGCCATTTAGGAATGTTTCTGAAGATGTAAATTTGAAAAAAAATTTCTGAATTAGCACCCCACAGTGCTTCGACCAAAAGGATAGGGATGGTAGGAGCATTGTTTTCCAAGCTTCCTCGGAACCTTGTGGACAGTGGGACTCCTGGATGGCCAGGATATCCATGGGTAAATTGTTTTTTAAAAAACTCAGTTTCCTAGCCTGGGATGGGGAGGCCTTGAGTCCAGTGATATTCAGCATCCCTAGAGTGAAGGTTTCCCCCATTGCACCTTAGGTGCGAGGGGGTGGGCCCCCTGTCCCACCAGCCTCTTCCAGGTCCCCACGGGCTTTCAAAGCAGTGCAGGTAATAGTAGCAACGCTATTGGGGTTTTTGTTAGTTTGCAGAAAGAGTTGCGTTGGCTTTGGCCTTCACTTTTTGTTTTCCCAACGTCGGATGAATTTTTTGTGGTGCGGATAAGTTTGGTGCACCATCAAGTGGGGCAAAAAAAATTTTCGGTTGGGATAGGTCCCAAGTCAGTTTTGACCGGGGCGTGGGTGCAGTGATTGGGTGAGATCAAATCTCCCATCAGATCCTCGGATTGAGTGGCCCATTCAGCATGGGCCTCCCAATCTGATTGGGTGATGGATTCCCAAGTTGCTTCCACCGCGAAGGTCTCCATGTCCTCCTGGCGTTGTGAGTGTGAGATGGTGGTGGTGGCCTTGGCCGCGGTCCTACGGGCCTGCTTGGCCTTCTTCTGCTCCTGTGGGGAGATAGGCTTTACCAATAGGTACCAGCCTTGTGCTCTCCATGGAAAAGCCTCCTTGGTGCTTGCGGTTGGTTTGTAGTGCGCCTCTCCGCTGGCCATGGCTGCCAAGGAGTGCTCTTGGAATGTGACGCCCTCTTTGATGGGGCATGCATGCGCCTTATGGCCAAACGTGTCACAGTGGGTGCAAATGGGGGGCGCGCTGTCCACGGTTACCCAGAATGGGTGGGTGTTGTGCCCTGCGATGTCAATAAAGGTGGAGTGCAGGATCTGGGTTAGGTCCTTCGTGATCTCCTCAGTTGGGGTCAGAACTACGATGGCTTTGCAGGTGCACAGGTGTGGCATCAGCGTGAAACGTTGCATTTCAAAAGATTGTATTTTGCCATATATGGTGAGACCATCTTTCAGGTGTTGCTCCAAAATGTCACATTTTACCATAGTAGGCAAAAAGTCAAATGTGAGGAAAATTTGGTTTGATTTTGTCCATCTGGTGCATTTAATTTCGACAACCTATTGCCCT